>CM060962.1:137187551-137322551 GCA_030765045.1 Tenodera sinensis
CACGGCATAACAGCCCGGAAATAATTCCTGGATATATTGACTCCGGCCGTGAAAGTTTACGCTCTCTCAAAATATGGATCTATTTAGTTTTCTTCCTCAGAGAGCTTCGATCAGGAACCAATCAGAGCGTTCTCTGCAATCACGCGCTTACAGCCGCTACGAGCGTGTACTATAAGTGGCTTTCTTATTTCGGCAGCACGCAATTGTAAAGAACACCTCAGCCAAGCCATCATCAAAAGCCTGATCTCAATACATAAGACTGGCGTGCCCGTAATATATAATGCATCACCGATAAAATTCAAGACTAACTATAATAGATCCGACTTTCTGGAAGTAATTAGTCGCTCCTAGTACACCAAAACGTCCCCGTACATCTCGAAGATCCTCTTTTGAGAAATCTTCTGGGGTGGACACGGATCTGCGACTTAATCTTCCTTGATCTCCATTTCCAATGGGTTCGAGGCTCTGAAACAAAAATCCTGTTTTGGAAAAACGTCCTCTACGTAGGAGTTGGAACAGGAGGATTCTGCCCACAGCCAGAACGCCAGTAAAAATGAGGTGGGATAAACCTACAGTAAAACGTGTTAGCCCGACCCTATTTAACGAACATGCATCTTCCTCGGTTGTGTGAGACAAGTTAAGGCGCATGGCCGGTAAATTGACCCACATGCCTATCGACAGTCTTAAAACTGCTGCAGAAATTGTCTCATTTGATGTGACTAACACCTTTGGTGGTGCTTTGGCTCAGATAACTACTCGCCTGAGTTTCTCCCTATTAAGATTCAGGTGGATTCACAAGGTTTCGCGCTTCGCTCCAGAAGTTTAGCGGAGTAAAATTGCCTTTTCACCAGTGAGGAGTTACAACATGATCTTTCATCCTCGCGACTATCAGCACCAGAATCAGTCGGCATTAACGTATAGCAGCTCTCCCCTGAGGGAAAGGTATTCCTGCTCCAGGTCCATAATCGTGTTAGGTTAGTGGCGGGAGGCCACCATCGTACCCATTTTGGAAGCTGGAAAGGACTGTCATCTTCCCTCCAGCTATTATCTTATTTCTCTCACCAATTACGTTTGCAAGGTGATGGAACGCATGGTCAATAGACGGTTGGTGTGGTGGCTGGAAACTCGCAACCTGCTGATAAACATCCAGTATGGTTTTCGATGACGCTGTTTAACGGTGGGTGATCTTGTGTCGATGTCGACACATCATGAACGGATTCTGAAGACTATGAAACCGTTGAGGTATTTTTCAACCTCGAGAAGGCTTATGGTACGTATATTGCACACCTGGAATTAACGTGGACGCCTACCACGGTTCATTCAGGAGTTTATGAAAGATAACTTTTTCCCAGTAAGGGTCGGCTGTTTTTTATTACAATTTTGTTCAGCAGAACAGAGTTTCTCCGGAATCGGTACTAAGTGTAACACTACCTTATAGCAATTAATTCCATCTGGAAATGTTTTCTTCAAGAGGTTTCATCATCCCTATTCGCAGACGACTACGCCTTCTATTGTACTTCTCAGTGCACGCCGTTTCTGGAGTGGCGTCTGCAGTAATGTTTAGCCAATATTCGAGAATGGAGCTCAAAAAAGTATCTTTTTCTGAACTGTGAAGTCAGTCTGTTTTAGAGTCTGAGATTTAACTTGTCATGTCCAATAAAGAAAGAGACAGAAACAGCCCCTTCTCTCTCTCCCTCTCTCTGGCGATGGGTATTTGCAAGGTGCATACAGTAAAGGGCTGGAAAGGGGGTGTGCTTACCAAGAATTTAGACAGAGCAGATACAGTACCCTACAGACAAGGACAGAGCAAATCGGACAAATTAAACCTCAGAGTACAACTACTGGTGCCGTAGGAGACGATAACCACCTTCCTTCCGATTTGGCGCGGATTTCTTCCATCGTAGATGAGACGTGTTTCTTGAGGTTGACTCTCGACAGGAAGCTTACCTGATCATCGCATATATCGCAGTTGGAAGCACCATGTGACCGTTCTCTGAATATCTTGCGGCTACTAGTGGAAACCGTGGGAAGCGGATCGGATAATTTTGCTGCGACTTTATCGTGCACTGATCCAACCAAACTAGAATATGAGTGCATCGTTGATTCTTCAGCACGACCATCGTTTAGTAATCGGAGCTATTCCAACTAACCCAGCTGTGAGTCTGTATGCTGAATCAGCCGAACGCATCTGCAATATCGGTGTGATGCCCTATTAGGAAATTATGGCTGTGGGCTTAAATATATGCATACGCACCCAGTGTCTGTTTGTTTTTTCAACACTGTGCTTGACGAACCGTATAGACACTGCTTTCTTCGTCCAAGGCTGGTGTGTTTTCATCTCCGGGAGCTTCTTAGGAAGCGTGCTATTGAAATACCCAGCCAGTACCCTGTTGGTTACGTGCCATATGGGAATGTAGATCTTGTTTTCACAGTATTCTGGTAGTCTACGGTGTCTATGTCTAGTGTTCGCACTTGTTTTTATATAATTTTTGTCAGGTTATAATTATCGAAGTTTGATCTACGGCGATGGATTACCTTGTTTACTTGTTAGGAAATGGACAATAATATCCTATGCTATCCAGGAATAAAGTAAATATGATTACGCTCTGTACACCAAGAGGTTAAAAGAGACGTAAACAAATCGCCGGTTTGTATCACTCCGCAGCCACGTGCTTTCGCAATGACAGAACATAGTTACCGCTACGCATAAGTATAATATGCGTTTTACACCACTAAAAGGATATATTTACTCGATCTAAATAACATGCAGCGCATGGCAATTAACTGCTACTTGCGTCATCTCTGTCCACAATAACACTTTTTCGTTTTCTCTTCACAAACTCGAACCCAATCTCCAGAAGCAGCTTATGGAGGGAAGTTCATTTTCAATCTGGAAGATCGGGATCAGAGTTAACTGCCAACAGCACTTTGTTCGAGGTGGGGGTTCATTGTCAACAAAGAACTTTTTCGACGGATTGCAGATCTCACAAATTCGTCACAAACAATAATCCAACACTTACCTGGCGCGCGGTCACTTCTTGCCGGGAGTTCTGACTTCACCAACTGAGGCGTGCACTGTAAATACTTGTAACTGACACACCGGTAAACTCGGATGTTAATTTCATCACGTCATCGATAGCAAGCTCGCGATATTTCTCGCAGAACCTGTTAAACACGTTCAATATTATTGTCTTTTCACCACTTCGTAACGGCTTCCCGCGCTTATGTTTCACAACACTCACTTCTTCCGCCATGTTACTTTCATACTGAATAATTCACGCGCCGAATGAGTTAGGCTGGTTACAGATACACTTAACTCCGTATTCTTGCACTTCAACATTGCTTAGTACACTTAGTTCGTGCTTTAGCAGACATTAAGTGAGATTTCAGACCTTAGTATCAGTATTTTTTCAAGGGACTATTTAAACGGTGAAAGCGTGAAGAAGGCGTGCTGCGGTCAAAACTCACGTGGCTTTGTTTACGTCTCCTTTAATCTCTTGGCGCACAGACTATAGTAACGTTTACTATAGTCTAAGAAAAACCTGCATTTTACATATTTTCAACATTACTATACCTGGCAATTGAAACTGAAGGTGCCTTTCCTACTGTGGAAAACTTCAGCATGGTCACCTCCAGGATTTGGTATAGGGATATGGGTACCAACAATTGCACTCACCACTCCATGAAATCGTGACTGTTCATAGACTTGGCGAGCATTGTTTCGACATTCTGCTCACTGTTGTCTGACTTACGCCTTGTAAGCAGGGTCGAAGCCTCAGGGGAGACAGCGTCTGCCCTAGAAACTCTGGGGATGAAAGTTTATTTAACTTTTGCATTAAGCAGGTATTTGTATTTACCGCTTTCGTCTCTATTCCAGCATTTGCGCGACTACGCTACGGAGATGCGGTACCACATCGCCTGTCGTAGACGTTCGCCGATCTGTGTATTTTGCTATGCTTAGAGCATGGGGGAAACATGCGCGCCCTCTGACAGCGATTTGTGAACTACAGTGTTTCCATATAGCCAGATTTCTCCGCCTAGTAGACTGTCAGCCCTCCGTCTCCATTGGCTGTGATTGGCTGTTGTGGTAATGGAGTGTTCTGGAGCCAAGAGACAAGCGCTCTTATTGGTTACCTTTGAGCCGTTATTTCACCTAGGATCCAAAAGCAGAGACAGCCATCAGTACAAGTTCACCAAATCAAAAAATAATGAGCGTCATGGTGCTTCAACAGTAAAGCAATAAAGCGAGCATGCATACTTACACGGCGAATTCCACGACCTCATGCGGAAATGACCAAAAACAGCGGCGCATGCGCAACCAGTTATTCCTAAGAAGCCAGGTCCGGGAAGGCAAGAGCGGCAATCGACTTGGGATTTTCAACGACAGAGGAAGTTTCTGTGAAGCTGGGCAGAAATGGTGACTATGGTACTAGGGAGGCATCATCTTATCATACGCGAGTAGTTCTCTTTTAAATTATCTTTCAGCTCTTCGGGTCGCATTTATATAATTGAAAGGTTTGGACGTGAGTAAAAGCTTTATCAGCATGGCAGGAATTTTCGAAATATTAAAATATTAAAACAATGATCTCAAAATGTATTATCAAAAGTAATATTTTTTCTAACCACTTTAAAGTGGAGACAAATATTTAAATTCTCTGTAACTCAAGGTGTTAAGTTTGTATGTTTGAAGTTGTTATAATAAAGGCAAGTATTACTTGCCAATTGCCACTGTAATTTCTTTAAAGATCCACATTATCCTAAAGCTTAAGACGTGTCAGTGGGTTGCACAGGCTTAACAAGAGTTATGTTTTCGTGCACCCCAGTACAACGTTACACCTTTCAAGCTCATTTATAGGGATTAATTTGAATTGCATTGAGATATATGAAGAGAAATTTCGAATTAACAGTACACTACTGTATAAATAGTAATTATTTAAAAGCTCTAAATAGTATAATCTAGAGATTTCTTCCGGGCTTAAAAGCCGTGGTCTGCTGCAGTTTTGAGGTCCAGACGTTTCGTCCACACCTGCGGTGGACATCATCGGTGGCGTAGTCTGAGTCTTCTCGGTGAAGATTAGTTACAACAGAATCGTTTATGACTGGAGGTGCCGTCTCGCTCACAGGGGATTGGATGGGCTTGAGCGGGAGGTGTGTTTTAGGTGGGCGGGCCGTTCTGATTGCTGATTGATTTACGTGATTTTTCTGCATTAGTGTTTCTTTTTTATGTTCGAGTATCGGATGCCAGGTTTTGTTCAATTTTAGAGTTTCTACCTTCCAGTTAAAATTATTGGGGTGTTTGTAAATTTCTATGGCTTCACCAGACAGATTAATACCTTGCTTCGGTCGGCCAAACATCCCAGGGACCCGCTCGCTTTAGCCGGTGTTTACCAGATCCCGTGTTCCTGCGGTGCAGTGTACATAGGTACCACCCAACGCAGCATCAACACCCCACTTACAGAACACAAGAGGTGCTGCCGGCTGGGACATACAGAAAGTAAGCGGTCGCAGAACATGCTATATGGGCCGACGGCGAACACATAATTCAGTATAAGGAGACTACTGTTCTTTCATCTATGCCATACTACCACCCCAGACTACAACGTGAAGCCTAATCCAGCGATTGGGCAACTACGAAACAATCCACAATAAACACAAAAGACTGCTGTCGTTATTCGACAGATCCTTCAGCCTGGGGGATCCCGAAATTGATATTCAAGAATATCTCCAAGCACTAATAAGACTTCCATAGAAGCAACATTATTACCCATGACTCGAGGCACGACTTGACGTTGGCAGTCTAGCAGCCCTTGCACCTAGTCAAGGCGGCCCAAGAGGGACGCAACCCCCCAATAAAATTGATACTAGCAAAGAACTTCTGGTCATGACTCACAAACAAAATTAGTATAGATATAAGTCCAAACAAATTGAGTAAAACTTAAGCACTAAAATAATAAGACGCAGCTATAGCGCAGACAATACAAAAACCTCAAGTAGGATACTATTGACTGACGCAACTATTTGCGAAACTAATCACTAATCTATTTCTATATATACTAGTGTACATTGACGGACGCATACACATGCGCCCATTAGTACAACTCAATAAGACGCCCTCCCCTATTGGAGGTCAGATTAAAAACACAAAGAATACTGCTCACTAAGTTTAAATCATTCAAAATTAATTCTGACTATGTCCTCATGTTTCAGGATGTAACACATCGCGATGGCGTTTCCATCCGGAAACGAACCTTAATCCTTAACCAATCCCACACCATGACTTCGTCAGGGTGTAGACAGGGCCTCAGTCATGTTTACGTCCTGCCACCCAATTTCACCCGGCGACGGCCACACGGCCAGCCAACACATGTTCTCCTTTGAATCCGCAGGTGCGATTCGCGGTACTGCCGGATATCCTTCCTTGAATTCTCTCTGGTGGAGGTTTTTTAGTGTGTAGTACCTTCGGGTGAAGCTCACAGTCCCTACTGTGCCTCCCAGTACAGTGGGACTCCATAAATGGATTTTCCCTCCACTCGGAAAAAAAAAAAAAAGATTCTGTTGTAACTGAACCTTCACCGAGAAGACTCAGACTACGCCACCGATGATGTCCACCGCAGGTGTGGACGAAACGTCTGGACCTCAAAACTCCAGCAGACCACAGCTTTTAAGCCCGGAAGAAATCTCTAGCCTTAATTCTAACTCCGGCCATGAAAGCTTCCGACTACTCAATGTAATAATCTGCTAATATGATGTCTAAAAGCAAACACGTGTTTTGGCGCCAGCTTAGGCAACGAGCGCCAAGAAGGGAAACTTCCTCCTATGAGAAAGAACATTGTGTTCTGTGCTTTTGTGGCATTTGGTGATCAGTAGCAGTAAAAATCAGGATTGACTATTAAAAGTGTGCTGCGAAATTATACAGTGTGTGTGTATGTGTGTTGCGCCTCCCAGGACAATGTCTTGTCAATTTATGCCTAACAGTCCTGACTTCGATGCAGTTCAATATTTACTTAAAAACGGCATGTCGTCACTCACGTTAGAGCAAAAGATTTTCAGAAACACCTGAATTAAGAGGTGGAATGAGCAACTGAAAAATTCAATGCCATAGTCGGGATTTGAACCACGGATCTTCCGCTTATCGAGCGGCTGCTTTAACCACTAAGCTACCATGGCCAACCTGCCAGTACGACATTCAATTCCCCAGCTGATTCGCACTTTCTTCCCGGTTACACCACAAGGGAATCTCACTCAGAGATAAATACCCACAAGGGCGACTTACTTTGGCATAAATAAATAATAATTACCATCTAAAGGTTACTTAAAACCCGGGACATAAAGTACTTACAATTGTAAGTCGCCCTTCATATGCTAGGGCGATGCCGCATAGATCATGCTGTTTTGGAGGGACATAGGTTGCAAGCCATTAGGCACAATGAAACAGTGTCAAAAACAGGCAAATTAAAGGGTGATTAGTGGATGTTTGCCTTTTGGGGATCCAGGTATTGCCCTTTAGGGGTCATCGAGAAAGTCAAGATTCTTTTAGTAAAGGAAGTTACTTCTGGCCATTCTGGATTTATTGGCTTCGAAAGAGTCTTTCATGAGAGACCATTAAAATCGGAAACTGTTTTTAAGGGCACTTCTAGTGACACAAAATGATTTAATTCAGGCTGCGACTCTTGCTGTTCAGGAACATGTTCGAAAAGAAATACAGTTTGCTGAATTCGTTGCCGTTCAAGCTGACGAAACTACAGATGTTTCGATTAAAGCAACCAAGTATAATTGTTAAATATTGCACGAATGGAAAAGTTTTTGAGCGGTTCCTAGGTTTTTATGATGTGTCTAATGACAAAAGTGCTAAAGGTTTAGCTACTGTCATTATTCCAACGCTGAGGGAATGGAACATTTGTGAAAACAAACTGATTTGTCAAGCACATGACAATGCCACTGTAATGTCAGGCCATAAAGGCGGTGTTCAGGCAACTGTAAGGCAAAGCCTATCCTCTTGCAATATTCGTACACTGTTATGCCCACCAACTCAATCTTGTTCTTCTTCATGCTACTAAAACTATAAAAGAGGTGAAAATGTTCATTTGTAATTTAACCGTGTTTCATTCATTCTTCTCTCGTTTCTCACGTCGTGCAGAACTCCTGAGAGAGCAAGGTTTCCAACTTCCTCACCCTTCTACTACCCGATGGAATTATATTCTAGGGTTATCATTACAGTGAAAAAGTATCTTTCCAAATTAAAAAGGGCTGTTCAACACATCAGTTCTGACAACTGGGACTCAGACTCAACACAGGTCGCCATTGGAATAGATAACATACTGAATAACTATAGATTTTTGTTCTTTCTATGTCTCTTTTCCAGAATCTTTGTTCTGGTTTTTATTTAATATTCTTCAAGCTGAAACTACTTCTGATGTCACTTTATGCATAAAAGAGGTGAAGGTTGCTACAGAGAATATCAGGTCCCTCAGACGTGACAGAGTAATTATGGACATTGAAGAGGAATCTGCGGCTTTGTGTTGCAATGCCGCAAATCCTAACGAGGCTCAAAGACGTGTTGCTTATGAGATTCTTGACAGTGTTGGTTCAGTTGGAAACACGTTTGGGAAATTTTGAAGATCTTGCTTTCGTTGAACTTGTTGATGAAACTAAATTTAACAACTATAATTCCGAGTTTCTGCAATGAAATTGCAGAACCAGCTTATTGAACTATATCCGAAGCTCTTTCATGTGGATCAACTTAGGAGCGATCTAGTTAATATTTATTCAGATCCTGACAAACATATAGCACCCCACCTACTGCTGGCATATATTCTTAGCAATGAACTTCAGAGCGTGTATACAGAAACAACAGAGTTGCTGAAGTTGATGCTGACGATTCCTGTTACATCTGTATCAAGTGAACGTGCTATGAGTTCATTGAAACGTGTCAAGACGTATTTAAGAAGTTCCATGACAAATTACAGACTCCCTAACTTGGGAACACTGGCAATAGAAAACGAACTGCTTTGGCACATTAGTAGAACACCTGACTTCAAGACCAGGGTGATAGATATCTTTGCTGAAATGAAAGACAGGCGGATTAAGCTGATTTTCAAGAATGTGGTGAGGGTGAGTTGAAAAAAATAACCACTTATAATTTATATGTTTTGAAGAACGCCTAGTTCATTTTTACATTTAGTAAATTGTGTATTCAACAATAAGTAGTCAATTTATGTCGGAATTTAATTCTTCTGTCACATTTGGCAACCG
Organism: Tenodera sinensis; assembly: GCA_030765045.1. Classification (NCBI taxonomy): domain Eukaryota; kingdom Metazoa; phylum Arthropoda; class Insecta; order Mantodea; family Mantidae; genus Tenodera; species Tenodera sinensis. The sequence goes on from CM060962.1 coordinate 137,196,804, forward strand.
CACTTTACATTTGTAATTAAATTATTACATTAGAAATTTCAAGATATCTACATATTCCCTATTGAAGTACGTTAAACGGACAAAGTTAGAAAACTTGTATTACCTTAGAAACGAGTCGCTCTATGAAATATGGGTTAATCATTTTATAACGTTATTAATATTTGAACTCTGAAAGCAAATAATGCATGTTTAATATAAATAAAAGCCTTACAACCCCTCTGACAGCAAAGGCGTCTCATGTGGTCATACCATTGACCTTCATGTTGCGTTACCAACTTAAATTAGGGGTGAGTAGTCATATCATCGGAAAGAAAAAGCTAGTATATCCCGAAGCGAGTCGATGGTGAAGCATGAGACCAAGATGAATATGTCTACCCTTTTGCTTGCTTCACGCTTCGGCACTGCTTGTAAATCACCAGAAACTAACTGAAAATTGCCTTTAGCACAGGGCATTTATGCAACTGAATTACTTATGTCAAACGATACGTTTGCTAATTTAATTAAGGATATTCATTGCTGCTAGAATACTCCTTTTTTCTAGCAATTATTACAAATAAATTGTGTTTAAATAGTTATAAAATTAAATTACATAATGGTCATATTCGCTTTTTTGCTCCTGACAAACAATGTTATGACCAAAACTTATGGCAATAGTAATGGAAGTAGTTTAACATCATACTACTCTAGCGTTATATAGCACTCTAACAGATTAATGGCAACAATTTTAACTTTCTATTTTGCATCAGTGGAAATACTATGAAGCTTAGGAGACACGTGAAAGCAATGTTTTGCTTACTTTTGGTTATAATCATTTATTCAATTGCAAATGAATATTAATTGGTTTATACCTGTAAAATGAAAGAGCTTCAGTTAATTGACAATCGTATTGTATACCTTTTGGATGTTGCAAAAAATTGAAGATCTGAAACTATTATATTATCCTACGAGACTATAATGGTAGTAATTAAAACGCGAGTTTCCTAACTTTCGTACGAGCGTCTTAATTACCATTATAGCTAGGTTTCATAAGGCAGTTTATGCTCGACCATATACCTAATTTTGTAGTTGAAATATTGTAAAATGTTGTACACTCACCAGGGACAATGACCTACCTACATGTTGCATGAGCTAGTATTTGGAGTTCTGCGCAGGCGCTAAACGATCGATTCGTTTACAGCTTCTAAAAGAATTCGAGGCAAAATCACGCAAACATGAGCAGTACGTCCACAGATTGTTAACGCAATAACACCAGCTATGGCCGTAGCTTTAGGATGGTTATATGTTACGAGCAGTTGGCGATACTAAGGCAACCTAACGGATAGGATAGTACTTAATATAACCAGACCGCCCCATACTGGGGGAAAAAGGTTAATGTTTTTTGGGGTATCTCAATAAGTATCGTCACCACCGCCACCGCCACCGCCACCGCCACCACCACCACCTTCCGGTCCAAATGACGGGCCCTTAAACTCCAACCATCTATTCGTCCGTCTTTATTATGATCATTATCATCACCATTATTATTATTGTTACTGTTATTATTATTATTGATATTATTATAATTACTATTATTATTGTTGTTATTGTTGCTATCATTAGTAGTAGTGGTAATGGTAGCGGTGGTGGTGGCCTTGGCGGCGGCTGTTTTTTCCAATTGGCAGGGAAAAATCATATATGGACGCTACCCTAGCGAGTTGGACTCTCACCAGCTAAAAAAACCCTGTCCCGTGACATGCCATTCTGGGACTGCAGATGGCATTACTTCGGAAATGGCAATTGTCTTAACATTCTAAAGTCTCTGTATGTGTCTTTCCTCTGCCTCTTTAACCTGCAGTATCGATTTAGATAGGGATTTTACAATAACCCATGTTTCTCTATTTTCCATTATTACATCTCCCAGATTATTTGCACTTAACTCAGTGGCGGTTCCTGGGAGATCGTATACTCGCAACTGCACACCCATTAATTTTTTCCGCATGCGAATGTGTATAGACATGCATATGACAAAGTCGAATGTCCAACTTTCTTGTACGTAGTTGCTCATTTAATTTTCCCGCGCCCTCTTTACCAAATGATAACTCACTCAGTCACGCTGAGACGCATAAGCCGATTTTGCGACTGGCGAAGGTAGCTTTTAGGCGACGCGTACGTGGGGAGCAGAGCAAAACTTGCATTTAAGAGTACGGCGAGTGAAGGCACCATAATCGACAAGGCCAACACATGCGATTCTTACCGCGCAAGCGCACTACATTCTCGTATAAGTCCCTCCGTTTTTCTTGCTACAAGCATTTCCCTCCCGTTTAGCAGAACCTACTAGGCAGCCAACGTGACAGTTCTAAATATAATGTAGCCATCTTCTATATTATATTATATTAATGTTATGAACACAATTACCCACATCTAGTCTTAGTAAACGATTATAAATGCACATAATTACTCTTCATGTCGTAATTTACTAAGGCCAATATTTCAATTTGGAATAGTTATTTTGTTACAGTGTTTATTACTGTTTGTTATGTTTGTATTCTGGCAGCAAGTTGCATGCAGTTGTGTCTGCACATATCGGGAAATTTGAATGTATGAAAGTGTGGAAATGAATAACATGGCGAAACTAAAGGAGATAAATCTTTCGGGTTTATTTTTATAAGAAAAGCTGTTTTCTGTTTTTATTGTTTGCGAGTGAGAGAAATGGTGTCTGAACAAATAATAGTTCTTGTGATATTGGTAAATTAAAACAAAAAATAGCAAAACATAGAGCTCAATTGCCCATATGAATTTAGAATTAGAATTGTGTGGTGTGTGTTAGAGAAAGAAAGGGAGTAAAGGTGGAGAGGATGTGATGTAATGTACTGCACACCCACTGCGACAAGTCACGAGCCGCCACTGACTTAACTGCAACCCTAATATCTTTGCAACTCCCATTTTTTTTTACAGTAAAAGGTGTGTTCTAAGTGTCCACTTCTGTACAATAAGTGCATAAATCATCCTCAGTTTTCCCCATCCTCTTAGCATAATATCTGAATCTTCCATGTCCTTTCAAGACTTGCGTCAGGAAGTAATCCAGCTGTCGATGCTTACAATTTAGCTATTATTAATATCGGGAATGATTTTCTTTGTCCTCTGACCTACTATCGTAGTCTCTTGCCATCGCCGTTGCCACTTCTCAATTATTCGCCTTCTTATGTCCATCTTCTCTTGATTAAAAATTAGCCACCTGCCTCATGTATGACCTTCTTTCCTCCACTTGTAAATCTATAGGGATAGACCCTGTTTATGACCTGTAAGGCTCTAGCAGATGTAGTCCTATACTCATATGCCATTCTCAAAAGCATCTTACTTTGTACCTTGTCCATGAGGTTCCTATAAATGCCTTTTTGAAGCACAGGACACCACACAGATGCGGCATATAACAGCACTGAATACACTGCACTACATAGCAACTACCTTTTCATAGTACATGCACCTCCAATATTTGGCATCAGCCTACACAATGCTGATACTTTCTCCTCGGCATTTTTGGTAATTGTTCTAATATGTCCTCCAAAATTACCATCATTACCATCACCTAACATTACACCCAAATATCGTACTGCTTTACAGGGTGTAACCGTGGCACCTCCAATAGTGAAAAACACTTCCTTGCACTTCCTGGGACATTTTAAAATCACAGCTTCTGGTTTTTGTCCTGCTAGATCTAGTCTATTGGTCTTCATCCATTCCTGTTTGCGTCTCAAGGACTCGTTTGCTCTAAACATCAACCCTTCTTCATAATTGCAATTACAAGCGCCAGATCATCAGCAAAACCTATTGTATGGACTCCCGTCGTCTATTTAAGCCACAGTACCCCATCATATAAAATGTTCCATAATGTGGGTCCCAATACTGAGCCCTGTGGTACTCCCACTGTTACTTGCATTTTCTCCTTCTTATCTTATTAGGTTTTAAGATATAGCGATATATTCCTTCGTTGTAATTCTGTGATTACTATACTCCAGGTTGCAGTGTTAAATGCATTTCTCACATCTAGTGTGATTACGCAGACCCATCTATCTTTTGTCTAATTTTTTATTTTCATTACTGATTCCATTGCTTGGATAGTGGACTTTCCTTTCCTGATGCCATATTGATGACAGGATAATCCCTTCCCCTGATCAATCTCCTTGTCGAGCCTTATCCTTATTAGCCTCTCATATAGCTTACTCATTGTATTCAAGAGACATAACAGTCTAAAAGCTGATGGGTCTTGCAGTATCTTCCCTCCTTTTAACAGGAGGATGAGCTTGGCCACTTTCCATTCATCTGGAAATTCCTGTTTACTTAATAATGTGCTTAAAACACTTAAAACTCATTTCGGAGCTATTTCTACAGCATGGTTAACAGTTTCTGGGGGAATAGCATCCAAGTCTGGTGCTTTACCCGATTTCATATTATGTGCTGCATTTTGTAATTCTTCCAGAGTAAATGGCTTTACCTCATTACCTTATTCTATTCCCTAATTTAGCCTCCCTACTGGGGAATACTCAGCCACGGTTCTTCTTTCTCTTGTCAGATCAATTGGCATCCTGTTTGTCAAGTCCTGTAACTAATTTATAACCTGCTCCCCAAATATCTTGGTCAAGTTCATCACACAATTTCTGCCAATGTTTATTTTTGGCTTCTTTAATGAGTCTACATAATACATTTCTACTTTCTTTATATTCTACTCTCAGCTCCTCTGCATCTTCTCCTCCAGCACGCCTTCTGTTGAGTCTTGTCAGCTTACGCTTAATCCGAATACACTTCTTTCTCTGGTCATCAATCTGACTGTTCCACCAGTATGGGAGTTGCGATCTTCCCGTCATTATTTGACTGGCCATTGTCATTTCTTGTAATGTCTTTATCACTCTATCCTGATCGATTTCATCCTTATTGACATCACTATTTTCTAACCTCCACTCCAAGATGAGAGTAAACACCTCCCAGTTGTACTCTTGCTTAGTCTTTTCTATATTCCTATCTCTTCGTCTTATTGTTTCCTTTATTTCGAAATAAATTAGGCTATGGCCACTAAGTGGCTCTTCATCTAGCACATTCCAATTTATAATTTTTCTGCTACTTTCTGGGTTGTACATGTAATTTCTATGTATAACCCGAAGGCTCCTCTCACAAAGGTTAGTTTATCTCCTGTATTATGCACCACCAGGTTCAAGGTTACCATCCACTCCACAAAGTAGTCACCTCTGCGATCAGCAGTAGGATATCCCCATTGGGGTGACTTAACATTTAGGTCCCCAATTATAATACTTTCACCTCGTAGCGCTCTGCAATCCTGCATTACTAAATCAAGATAATCCTTAAATTTCTCAAATGATATATTTGGTGAGCTATAACAGCCATAAATCCTATAATGTTTAAAATGGGTACATATGTATCCTTCTTCTAACCTTAGATTTGTCACTTCTAATTTTTTGTTCAAGAAAAGAGCTGCCACATCACCTCTCTTGTCTTTAATCCAGCTACCACTGATTACCAGCTACCATTTGATCCGTTCTATGTCCACTTACCTTACATTTCATACAGAAGGACGTACTTTTGCACTCTTTGGCTGTATGTCCCTTCTCTCCACAATTTAGGCAGCATCCTGTCCTGTCTTCTTCCTCTTTACATTGTGCTGCTCTGTGCCCAAATCCTAGACACTTATAGCACCATGTTTACTTACTCTTTCCCTCACCTGGCATTGTAGCCATCCCATTCTAATTTGCCATTTTTTAGTAGCAATTTCCCAGGATCAGCAGGCAAATTTAGAGTTGCATTTTGGTTTCCATACCTACCTGGTCTTATTATATTATTTATTTCTCCTTCCTTCACTCCTATTTCTTCATCAATAGCCACCTTTAGTTCTTCTTCCGAAATTGTCGGGTACATCCCATAAATGAATACCGTAATTTCCTTCCTTATGGTACCAGCTTCCACTTCCATAATATTTTTTGAAATCTCTTCTTTCAGGGCTTTTGCTTTCCCCGCACCCTCTACCATGAGAACTAAATCCTCTCTTCCGGTCTTCCTAATACTTATTTTCACGCCAAGCTTGCCTATATGAACATTTTGCTTCAGTTTTCAATAGTTCTGAATAAGTTTTATCCCTAGCTTTAATCACAACCATTTCTTCGGCTCCCTTCTTAACAGATCCCCTAGGTTGCCTTCGCTTCAGTTTCCTGTCATCTTGTACTCCTAATACCTTGACTGGAGCAAAATAGTTTACTGCAATTCCACTTCCTCGAAACATCCACTCCAGTATTATTCTTGGGTATTCTCTGTACAAACCTTCTGGTGTAGCTATTGCCAAATTTCTAGTTCCATGAGCTTCCATTATTTGTTTCCACTGGAGAAGAATGGAGTGGAACATTTTCAGATCATTTATTACTTCTGTGTCAACCAAGTACGGTATCAGGTACAGGTAATGCGACATTCCCTTACCTCCGCCTCTACTACTGGTTATTTTAATCCTTCTTTGCAAATATTCCACTGTCTCCTAAGTTTTCCCCTACTATTTGCGTCAATTCTGGATAAAGTTCTTTCAATCTTCTCAAAATGCCCTCTTTCCCTTTACCTCCTGGATTTACTACCACTGCCATATCAACAACCTCTTTTAACTTTGTTATACTCCCTGGCACCATAGTTACTGATTGAAAATTTCTTTCCACCCAATCCTTATCCAATAACTGGGCAAAATCATCAAAACATTTAGCCCGTAACATATCTTCCTCAATATCTCTCTCTTCAGCACTACTACAGACAGTAGCACCAGTCTCCCTCAGAATTACGTCCTCTTGAGCCAGCACTGCTATCTCTAGCATTTCAGGTACTCTAAACTCCCCCTTCCTTTTCTGTTTATCAGCTCCCTTCCATCTTTCCAACATTGTTTCAACCATCTGCCCAACTCTTCTGATACCATGTTTAATTTCTGCTTTGGTATTTGGAGTCTTCATCAACTCCGACAATTCCTCACTGAAATAATTTCCCAGCTCTCTTAGTTCTTCCATTCGTATTTAATCCTCACTTGTTTTTTCTGGTGTTTCTGCCCTTTTCCTCTTTTGCTCCCAGATATCCTGTTTACTTATCGAGGGTGTTTCATAGAATCTGTGGGTCAAAGACTGTTTCACTAAGGACCCAGGTTTCACATGCATGTTACAATAGGTCTGATGATGGATTTATATAATCTTGTTTTTGCTGACTTGGATACTAATTTACTCCTAAATAGAAATTTGTTAGCATAGAATTCTCCATTACCTAGAGCAATTCTTTCTTTTATTTCATTCTAGATACTATTGTTATTATTGATTATTGACACACTCTTCCCACTCTCTGATTTTAAATCACCCACATCCCAACCAGGAATGTTTATTTCCCGCTCACTGGATGTAAACTACATAACTTAAAATTTAATTTACATTTGCAGAGCTGTACACAGAAAGTAACAATGCCCTATAGTAACTATTTTAACATTAAATTGTTTGCTCATTAATTTTGGGAAAAGCATTGTGTATTTAAACATTTCAAACTGAATTGTAATTTTTTTCTGTCTTTGTTGCTTTAATCTGTTACGACCCGACAACCAGAAGAGAAACAATTACATGAATGAGAAACTGCTGAAGAATTTGCTACACAGCAGATCAAATTCTAGTATTATGTCAGTGCAGGATATGTTAAGCACAAAATATAAAGATTCCCACCAGCAGTGTGGACTCTGAAGCACTACACGATTCACCTTGTAGCGGGAAGAATACAAGGACTTCATGCTATCCCCAGGGAATTTCCTATGATTGAAGTAAATACTGTATGCAGTCATTCATGCGAGCTTGCGAGGCAAGTAGCATTAGTATTAGTGAGTATGTACTACAGAATTTCAGTATGTCTTTCCAATAAAGCAGAATTTCGTCATTCCTCAAGAACTGTTGTTACCAGAAAAGGGTGCAAATATTGACAATTAGGGTACCAGCAGTGGCACTAAAAGAGTTAAAAGAGATGCTGAATCTAAAAAACTAAGCAATAATGATGGTGCCAACAAAGAGAAACTTAGTGAATTTTTGGGACTGGCAACTGTAAGAAGTCTCTAGGTAGGACAGGGAATTAACAGTAAATATGATATTATATGCGAAAATTGTGTAGCTTTAACAAATTTTTAAAACTGTCTAAAGACTGTCTGTAATTGACAAAGTCTGATAATATGCACAATGTGAAGTTGGCTGCACCGTAGCCGAGTGGTTAGACCATTCGCTTCTCACCAAAGCAGCCGGGGTTCAATCTCAGGCAACTACATGTGGGGATTTGTGGTGGACAAAGCAGTGCTGGGGCGGGTTTCCTCCAGGTTCTCCCGCCATCTCATTCCACTGGTGATCTATCTTCATTTCATGTATCATCAGTGTCACCGCCTGCAGTGCCATATGTAGTAAAAGTGGGCGTTAAACACTAAAAGAATAAAGTGAGTTTATGATAGAAATGACTTAAGATGGAAAGTATGGAGTGTGTGTGTGTGCGCGCGTGCATGCGTGTGTGTGTTGATAATGCATTTTTAATTGGTGTTTCTGCAAATAATGTCAAAAAGCTGGATGATAAAGTCAGTGATCGTGCAAAGCGTAAATCATACATGAAATGCATAGAAATCATATGTAATAAAGAAAAAAGAAGTATAAAAAAATGTGTGAGTAAAAGTGAAAAGTTGTGGAGGAGAGCAAAATCAAAAAGTACACACAAGTGCTTCATTGTTCACATCTACATATGTAATAGCTAAACAGAAGTTATTACTCAAATCATAATCCTGCAGTAATCATACTAAAAAAAAATGTAATGGTGTATCAGTCAGTAATATGTTTCATTCTGATCATGATGCCAAAATATTTTTATGTTTATAGGTGAAGAAATAAAAAGGGTCTTGCTCACTTCATTATAGAATTGGTCACAACATTTGGTATCATGATAGACGAAAATACAGTTATTTCTAATAAAACTTGCTTAATAATATACATGTGTATGTTTGTCCATTAAGGGAGTTACTTGCAATTATTTTTTCAATACTGTTGAATTAGAAAGTGTGACAAAGGAAGGTATTTTCAATACACTGTTAGCAGCTCCTGAAAAGTATGACATTAAATACAATGTACTAAAAACCATTTTTAGATGCTGTAACAGATGATGCATCAACAATGCTTGCACCTCACAAGGCGTAGTCACTCTACTGTGTAATCATTTACAGAAGGACCTAATTGTCATGAATTGTATGAACCACAAAATAGAACTAGTAGACATAGTAGATATGGCTTAAATATAAATGCATGAAGATTCACAAATCTGAGATTTGCAGAGAATACAGTATTGATTGCAAATTCGCCAGAGGACTGCAGCAAATGATCTTGTAACTGAATCAAAGAGGCAAGGAAGTCAGATTAACAATAAATCCAACAAAAACTAAAATAATGAATAACTTTGAGAGATCAATATTTAAAAACAATACAAAAGTTGACTATACAAGAGAATAACATATCTTGGCCAACCAGTAGCTATGAGAGTAATGATCAGTATGAAGTGAGAAGGAAAATTTGCCAGGCCTGGGGTAAATATTGATTGCTAAATTTTATATTCCAAGACCACACTGAAACTAGCTTTTAAAGAGCTGCAGGAAAATAAATGGGCATATGTAGCAACAACATGAAGCCTAGGTTTGGGAGAAGAAACAGAGGACAACCCAACCAGGGATGAAGTTGACAGCTTCAAGACCATATATGAGTATGGTGTGAAGGACAGCAATGGACAGGATGAGTAGGAAGGAGATTGAAGTGAATGGTTGCACTGAAAGGCAATGCAAGAGGTAGACAAATATGGATTCCAGTGAAATGATAACAGTAAAGTGGCTAAAAACAGATCAGAATTGAATAGAGCACAAATCAATTAGGAATGCAGTGCAGCACTAAAGTGCCAAAGAGCATAAAGACAAAAAGACAGGAACTTGCTTGCTTGCTAAATGAGAGCACTAGAGCGACCTCTAACAAAATGTGAGGCCTTTTCCCTCCAGGGATCACTATGCAGACTTTGTATTGTCGTCACTGCCACCACCATCACCTTCGTTGTCATCATCATTATAATCGTTGTTACTAATATTGCAATGCAATGACTGTGGCCCAACTTTCAGGAGATCAGCACTGGACAGTTGGAAAGACAGACGTAAGTAGCATTCCCACCAGAAGCAATACTGACAGATAATCTTCAAGAACTTTCGCTTTCCCCTGTCTCCAGAACATTGTAGAATGTTATGTGGAAACTTCCAACAGCTATGTAAACTAGAATGTTCATGAATGAGGGACAATGAGAAATGAGTGGTTTTCTAGTGTTGTTATCTGAGCACATTTGTGATGACTATGGTGACATGCAGTGAATGCTGTTACTTCAATAGATTAGACAGCTCTTTTGTTTGACTCTCTCGCTGGTGAACCGGAAGAAGAGAGTGGGTCAACTGTGTGGAAGATGTGTACGCCTGTGGAGGAGGCGCTGCACGCCTCTGCAATGGGTAAACAGGTTGTGAAGAGTGGCTAAAGAAATATAGGCTAGTTCTAAAACGTATGGCTTGGCCGCATGGTTAAGCTGACTGACTGTGGACCAAAATGAACCAGAGAAATCTAGTTAAAACACAGAGAGGGGTAAACTTCTCCCCCCCCCTCCTTTCTTTTCCGCTTTGAGAGCAATGTTGTGCTTATGCTTTAAAATAGCAAAATACCACCATCATATGCAATGCACATAGTATTGTTTACCTCCATGAAATAATTTACCTCCTGATTGTTTCTCGCTCTCCAATTCTGTGCACCACAACTTACAGGTCCAAACATTTGTCTGAGTATTTTTTCTCTCGAAAGATCGCAAAGCCTTTTCATCGTTCATTGTTCACTGTGGTACGCCAAACCTCAAACCCATAGGTTACTACTGGCCTTTAATGGTTCATAAGCTTTGAGTTTAGTACTTCTGGTTATTATTCCATTAGAGAAAATCTATTTGCATAATAAGCTCATTCGCTGCCTGTGTTCTTTCTCTTATTGTATCGCTCAATTTATTATCAGATTTAATTAAGGTACCAAGATACGAAACCCGCACTTACTCATTATTTCTTTACCTTTGTTCTGCTTGTATCTACCTATTATATTGTAATATTAATATTCATTCAACCTATGTTAATAATAATTCAACCGCATGTAGCTCTTTCATGTGCTAATCAATTATTTACTTGTTTTTAGGCTCGAACCATCTGATTTAAGTGAAAACGAAGTTCTCAGTGTGTTCATAGTATTTAGGTCATGCAGATGTAAATAATACTTAAACAAAAAGTTTAAACATTAGTTAAACGAAAAATTGCACTTATGAAGAAAGAAAGAACCAAACAACCAAATAAAACAACCATCAAACCTACAAACAAACACAAACAACAAAGGAAGTAAGGAAGGAATGAAGGGATGAAGGAAGGAAGGAGGGAAGGATGGAAGGAAGGATGGGAGGGAGGAAGGATGGAAGGGAGGGAGGGAGGAAGGAAGGAAAGAGGAAGGAAGGAAGGAGGAAGGAAAGAGGAATGAAGGAGGAAGGAAATATGGAGGAAAGAAGGAGGAAGAAAAGAAGAAGAAAGGAAAGAAAAAGGAAGGAAAGAAAGAACACAAAAAATATGGGCTTATGGGCATTTGAACCTGCACTTTTAATACATGCGTACCTTCGCGTCGTTGTACCATATCCATTATGCTAAACAGACAGGCTATGGAATTTGCCTGCTTGTTCTCTCATAATGCCTTACAGCTGCAGTGGACATGATCAGTGGCATGCATACCCTCCAACAATTTTAAGGCACAGTTCTGTAATTTGTAATCCTAGACCATAGGTTTCCTATCTCAAATTGATTGTCTATGAACCGTCTATCACCAGTAAAATTCGTGCGGCGTTATTCATTTACAACCTGTATAAATATTATTTCGTAGTGACAAGAGATCTTAAAACATTCTGTCACTGAAAGCTCTGGCAGAATGATGGTGAATAAATTGTCACAGTAATGAAGTAATCTACCCAATTATTCCCAGCTCTAGTGCCCAATCCTGCTAAAGATAAATGTTTTCTGTTTGTGCATGTCATAATGCTGCATTTTAAATTTATTATTAGTATCATTCTGATACTCAATATACTATACTATTAAATTGAGATAAAAGATTCAATTGAGGCAAGACAGCAGCATGTCAATTTTTCAGGCATGCACTGAGGAGTAAGTTTTAACTTGAATTTTTTAATCAGTATTTTTCAACATTAAAATGTTAACAACTTTGTTCTAAAAGGCACAAATACCACAGAGTAAATTCATGTTACCAGAAGTCATCTTTGTCTAAATCACTGCTTCCCCTACTAGTTTTACCTACAGAAATATGATTATCACTGCTTTCTCCACTTTCTGGAACAGAAACGCTAAGTTGAGAGCCACTGAAGACATCATCTGGTTTATCTTCGTTTTCTCTTGAAAATGTGGGTAATACATATAATGGTTCTGTTGTAGACTTATTGGTTTCATCAGCATTGAGATTAGTCACTCTGACAACTTCTTTAAACTGTGCTGTTGCAGTTGTTTCTGCCAAAAGACCAGAACTGTTCCAGATATCATCTGTTTTGTCATGTTCTACTGGTAGGGGTATACCTTTTTCCATTACAGATGCTGGGTCTATAATACTTTTGTCTTCTGCTAGTACGCTGTGTTCTTTCTGAACAGCTCCAATCAGATTATCAGAAAATATATGTTTGATTTCGGGTTCAGTTGTAATAGCAGATGTTGAGGTCATTCTGTCACCAGACAAAGTTTCATGAGAAGTGACAACTATGTCAGACAGTTCTTTAAATATTGCGCTTTCTCTTTCTTCTTTGTCTCTGTTCTGGCTTAAGCTTCTTTCTGGCATAATAATCCTTTCCTGTGGAGCTTTCTTAAAAACATCTGACATAACAGACAGTGTTTCAGTTTTATTTATATTGCATTCTTTTGTTTCACTCTGTTCCAATCCCCAAGAAGATTCTGATCTTGATGCATTTTGTTCTGAGTTCTTTCTTTCTGATATGTAGATGAACCTTGGCTCAGGTGCTTTATTTAACACATCAGTATTAATGGGTTCACCTTCTCGTAAGTTGTCATCAGAATGAGAGTGAAATGAAGATAGCTCTAGGGAAGGGAGGCTGAGATCCCTGCGAGCGACTTCATCACTTACTCCAGTGCTGTGAGATGTGCTGAATGTTAGCAATCTGCTGGATGAAGACTGGGTGTCCTGAGGCACCAATTCACTTGCAGCTGTCACGGCTGTTGATGCTGCATCTACAGATGAATGGGTTTCGTCTGTGACAGATGAACCACTTGTTCCTCTCAGAATAGTATGTTGCTGCAATTCTCCACTGGTAGATTCTGACAATGAAAGAGAGATTTGTGGTCTATCATAAACATTGGTTGTACGAAGTGGAGTTTTAAATGAGACACTTTTTGAAGATGTTTGCTGAAGTTCATGAGCATGTCCTCTTGGAGTACTACCTGTGCTTGTTTTTGATAGGTTCATTCCCAATTGAGACTGTCTTTCCCTTAGATAGCTTCGAAATAGACTATCATCTGTTCCGCTAATTCCAGATGAAGGTGTCACCCTGGAAGAGAGAATACTGGCAGTATTACTTGTGGTAGGCCTTGTAGAGTTCTGACCAGTAGTACTATATGAATGTGCTTCAACATTCCACGTTGATGAAATTCTCTCTAAGCGGCTATAAGGCACTGTACGGGCTTCAAGACCAGACAAAGGAAAAGGTCTATAATTATAAGATTGGTGTGATGATGATGGCACAGCAAACGAATCTGAAGGATATAAAAGAGATACACTAGCTGATAAACTTTCTGCATGTCTTGCTCGAAATTCTCTATAGCTGCGATCCACAGCTTCACTTTCTTCCTCCAGCCTACGTAGCCTTTGACGTGCTTCTTCCAAAATCTGATCCGTTGGACTTGTTTCTTCAGAACTACTTCCACTGTCATAGAAGCTGATACGTCGGGAAGGTTTTCTTCGCCATTCTCTGAGGAGAGAACAAAGGAAGCATGATTAATACCAATAATAGCACTTGCTGCCTATGTAGAAGCAGTAGACTTCCTCGAAGAAATGTGAAAATCTAAATCTTTCACAATTTGTGAACTAGTGGTTTCCAATGTTTATTATCTTGTTGCTACCTTGGGATATATATATCCCCCCCCGTTGAATGCAAATGTCTAGAAAGTCAGACATTAGAGTTGGGTGCTCAATTCTGTCATTATAGATTATCTGTAGGTGAGACAAGCTAAACTGAATTGCAGGCTATAAGCAGCACAAAGCAAAAGTACTTGTGGGTAAGAGGATGAGTGCGACTGAAAGGGAAACTGTTCTGTTACACATGCCACTCTCCTTAACCACAACTTCTACTTCGTATTGCTTGCAATTCAATATAGTAGACAAAACGATTATCAGGAGCCCGATTAGAGGAAACCTAGGAATGATTATTTTTTGCAAGTGTGATGTAGCACAAAATGTTTATAAATGTATTTTAGTATCATCATTTTATGCCACCTATAAATCACAGTTTAATGTGTTTTGAAAATGTGATAAAATGTGAAACTGACTCAAAATGCAGAAATTATATGTTGTTGTTGTTAGCTAATGCTGGATTTCTGACAATGAAGTCATTAATCCTCTTGCTCTCCAATATTTTTCACTGATGGATGGGGTACTAGAAGTGGCTGGGCATATTTGAAGGTGGTCTCGATCCATTTCCTCTTGCAGATCACATAGAGGACAGAGTGGTGAAAAATATATCTCAATTCTGTTTAAATGTTTTGCCAGACAATCATGTCCTGTAATCAACCTGAAGGTTGCAACTGCTGTTTTTCGAGGATACTCAGGAATTACTGTTTGAATGTTTGGTAGTTCCCATCTTTTATTCTTTGATTTTTCATAGTAATATTTTGCAATAATTTTTTTGAATTCAGAGTTGACTAATCTTTTAGCTGCATAAAATGGTAGATTAACTATAGATTTTTGTACACCGCTGGTACCCTTTTTTGCAAGAAAATCAGCTTTCTCATCACCACTCAGTCCACAGTGAGCTGGTATCCATTGGAAGACTAGGTGTTTTTGAAGTGCTCGTGTGAGACCACCCGCATTCCATTGTAGAAGTCTGATATTAGATCTTCTGTTAATATAATGTTTTGGTTCTCGAGAAGTAGTCCCCGCCCGGAGATCTGAATAGGGGACTATTTTAACTCCGGAACATTTTTTAAATTTATATGAAGATGCAATACAAATGCAAAATGTGTTACAATTCTTGGACTCTTTTTTCAAATGAAAACATAAAATACAACATGAAAATATGTTTATGGAATTTTTGCTTAAATTGAGCAGTGGCATGAAAGAAAATGTGAAAAAAAATGTTTTTTCTCCCAAAATGTTGATAAACATGTTAATCCTATCACCACTCGCCCAATATTGTCAAGAGACTTGAAAGATTTCAGTGAAAAGTAAAAGAAATATCCCATTTTTTCAAGTTATATTTTATAAGGATAGTCCTTTTTAGGTGTATGACTTAATTCACAACTTAGTACAAACTATGCAGAAAAATAAAGATTATACTGGCTGCAATGTATTTAGAATCATATCTATAGAGTAGATGCTGAAAAATATTTCACTAAGTGCAATTAATTGTAATAACAGAACAAAATGTTGAGGTATTGTCTATGATTTCATTCAACAGTGTTACTGATTTATGAAATTTTAATGATTTGAGTTAATTTTGTGCACTATCTTTTTATTATTCTGGTTTTGTATCAGAATTTCTCTCTTTTGAATGTCATGCCGTAACCCATATCAATTCTATTTTTCTCTGTGTTTTTTTAATCCACATTAACTTAAAAAGCTTGCAATTTACTTTATGCATTTTTATTTCAGTATTAATCCTTTACAAATGCAATTTCAATTTTACATTAACATTACGTTAAAAGATAATACCCTTTTATGAGTAATACTTTTTCCTCAAAATACAGTAGAAGCCTGAAATAGTGCGGTCTGAAATACTGCAGATTCGGATTTAATGCGGGGGAAAGTATGTCCCCCGAAAATATAACATACTTTTTATTTATTTTGAAAGTTGAGTTTAAAATTTTCTTCAAAGAGCAATACTGGAAAACATTTTTCGCTATCCCTAGTGTGGACCTTGGCCACTGTGGCTGCTGCATTCCTAGCACTGACTTTGGCCACTGCATTGCTAAGAATTTCCTGAAGTAATGAGGTATGCACATGGAAGAAGATATTCTGCATGTTAGTGAAGTGATAAGTACCATAAACAAGGTGATTCTGTGTATGAAGGAGCAAAATGAATTAAACAGTATTCACCTCCATCTTGCTACATTTAAACAATGTGCAGAGGAAAAAATGTGAATTATGCTATCAAACAAAACTTATTAATTTCTTTACGACAATGCAAAATTAGGTTAATAAAATGGGTGCAGTGTAATTGTATGCACTGTATAAATTAAGATCAGTTACAGGACTGGAATACACCCCTAGCATAACTGGTGTGTTACCATATATTACATATTTTGCAATGTACTGTAATGTATTATTGCATGAATGTTTCCCACCAGCTCCGTGGGATTGATTTTTGTCACTTCTAAGCTCATATTTCAATACACCGTGGAACTGTTAAATTGTGCGGCTACAGTCCCCCAACAACCACGTTATTTCGGGATTCTGCTGTGCTATAAGCTGCTAAATTGCAAATGTATAAATGCTACAAAATGCTAAATGTACAGATTGAATTGCTAAATTTCTGATTTCAAAATGCTAAACATCATCACCCCTAAAATACCCTGTGTGCTATTGTGTCTAATATGAGGTGCACAGATTTTGGACAAATGGAAATTGGTAAATCCTGTTGGAGAGTTGCTAGATCCTCAGAAGGCTTGATGATTAGACCAATGGCAAGAAAGCTTTTTATTATAGTTACTTCCATGCAGGTGATTTAGTTTTGAAATATTTCTGTTCTAGATTTCTTGAGGTGTACAGGCTAGGCGGATTATAGTAACTAAAAATGAGAGAATATTATGATTACATTTAACTCATTAATAATAATAATAATAATAATAATAATAATAATAATAATAATAATAATAATAATAATAATAATAATAATAATAACAACAATAATGATAATGATAATAATAATAATAATAACAACAACAACGATAATGATAATAATAATAATAATAATAATAATAATAATAATAATAGTAATAATAATAATAATAATAATGATAATAATAATAATAATAATAATAATAATAATAATAATAATAATAATAATAATAATAATAATAATAATAATAATAATAATAATAATAATAATAATAATAATAATAATAATAATAATAATAATAATAATAATAATAATAATAATAATAATAATAATAATAATAATACTGTCTCATAAGTAATGTCATTTTTTAAGAAAAACAATTATTTGAAATGTGTTCTGACAAGCAATTAACTAATCCCCAAAGTACAGACCATTAGATTCTTTAGTCTTGAGCCATCTTTCAGCGAGGTTTATTATCCCACGATGGTGCCAGTCTCTGGTTTTTAATGCGAAGAATTCGGTGAGACCCACTTACACTGCTTCAATGTTGTCAAAATTTCTGCCACGTAGAAAATGGTCCATGGATTGAAAAAGATGATAATCTGATGGTGCGAGATCAGGTCTGTATGCTGGGTGTGGTCGCAGTTCGATTCCTCCCAATTCCTGAATTTTTTCCATGGTTGTTCATGCTGTGTGGGGGTCTTGCATTGTCCTGTTGCAATAGAACTCTATTTTGGTTAACTAATGCTGGGTATCTCCATCTCAAAATTTCATGAACTCGTTCCAGTTGTTGAGAATAAAGATCTGCATCAATCCCCTGCCTGTTTGGAACAAACTCCCAGTGAATCACACCTTCAAAATTCCATCAGACACACAACATTACTTCAGGACCGAACCAAATTTTTTTTAACAATGACTTTGGCAGGTTGGTGGGTATCAAGCCACTGTTTTGAGGCATCAGGGTTTCGGTAATATACCCATTTTTCATCACAAGTGACAATTCTCCTGACAAATCTATCATCCATGGGATTATGGATAAGCTGATGACAGATATCCACTCTACGTTGAGCCTGTTGAGGAGTCAGTTCATGAGGTACAGATCTACAGCTTCTATATGATTCTCCAAGAGTCTTAATGTAGTGATGTGTGGTATTTTTTGATGCACCAAGTTCTTCTGAAAGCCTTCGACTACTTTTTTGCAGATTTTCTTGCAAAACTTGGCAGGTATCCTCAATATTCCATACTTTAGGTCTTCCAGAATGTAGTGTTTTCTCTCCATTGTTGAAGCATTGGAACCATTGTTGTGCCACAAGCCCACTAATGACACCTCCTCCTTCCACTTCACATATTCTTCGAGCAGTGGCAGCGGCTTTATAATCTTGTTTCCAGTAATGCTTTAGAAGGACTCTAAGTTTAAACTTTGTTATCTCCATTTTGTGATTGTTTATTAACAATTGAGGCCGGGTAGAATGCTTGCCTCTGGCGCAGAGGAGCCGGGTTTGATCCTTGGTAGCAGCATGGAGATTTTATCCCCTCTGGGAGGTCTGGCACGGGGTGCACTCGTTAGATCCTGGGGGGACCAATTGAGGAGCTATTTGATGGACAAGTAGCGGCCCCAGGTTGAGAAGGCCGTATAACTGGCCGGGGGGACTCGGGGCGCTGACCACATCCCACCCTCCAGTACTGTACTCCACCAATGATCCCTGTAGTGGGCAGAGGTGGGGGACACAACGGCTGGCCAGCAAGCCTTGGCCCTTCATGGGCTGTTGTGCTAGGGGTTATTAACAACTGAAGACTGATACATGCTCACAATGTACGCAACACTAGCCATGGGTAAATAGCATTGCTAAACCAAAGAAACCCAATAAATTTTCCAAAACACCAAAATAAAAAACCAGCATTTCTGATGATGATGATTGTCTCTGATGTGAGACTGCCTTTGTGGTTTACCAGGAGAAATACGAACTGGTTTGAGAATTCAATGTCATTCTGGCAGGTTGTCACTGTAGCTTAATGCTTAGACCACCCACCTGGTAAGCGGAGTGTCTGTGGTTCAAATCCCAGCTGTGGCATTAAATTTTTAAGTTGCAATTCTACCTCTCATAGTTTTAGTTTATTTGCACACATAGAAAATTGGTATTCAGCCTCTATTTCGAAGTCTACTTATAACACACATGCCACAATTACAAGACAATAAAGTTAAAGAATTATTAGCAATAACAATTCAATAGCAATGGGGTGTAAGGGGTAGTGATGCGCCTCCTATAGCCTCTCCTACCCAATTCCCATCCTCATCCTGCCCGTGGTGATCCCTGCTTTTAACAGATGAGGCTCTGGGGACCGAATCACAGCGGTATAACTGTTTCATCTAAAATGGAGGAAATGTCATTTACATATGTGCTGGCCTATCACAGCACAACAGCGTCCTTCAGAGGCACATGAGGGGAAGGTCGGTGGATCTAAATACCACCTATTTAGTCCTCCCGGCTAGGTCCGATGGACCCGTTGACCAACGATAGGTGTGGTCCCCCTTGCAAAATGGGGGTTTAAGTCGGGTGATGTAACTGCCACATTGTAAAACTGGTGCCTGTTAAGAAAACAGTTACATGAAAGCCACATACAATGAGTATGAGTCCTAAAGATAAGCATTCCAGAGTTAAAACTGTCACCCAATCGGATCTCCGGGTGGGGACATCTTTAGGCAAATTTCATATCAATACTTTAAGAATTCTACAATGGAATGCAGGAGGCATGTCCCAGCCTAAAAAACAAGAGCTAATGAAAGTATTAAAAGACCAAGATATAGATGTCTTCACAGTACAAGAAGCCAATATATCAGAAGAACAGGAAATATACTTTGAAATGGATCAGTACACTACACATATACTTCCAAAAGCTCGTCAAATAGCAAGTGGTATTCTTACAGGAATTAAAAGAAATATGAAAGCTAACTATCCAAATCCAAAAAACAATGGAAGAACAAGATAAATCAGAAATAGTTAAAATTGAAGTATGGGAAAGTAACTACCACTATAGAATTTACAGTATCTATAATCCTCCAGACAATACACTAGATCTAAATTTTATTCCCATAGAACCCAAAAGTATTTTAATAGGTGATTTTAATGCACACTCCCCTAGGTGGGGCTACAGAGATATAAATTCAGCAGGAAGAGTCATAGAAGACCTATTAAACTCATCAACAATGGAATTAATATTTAATCCAAATGATCCACCCACTTACCTTCATTATAATGGTTCAAGTACAAATCCTATCTTCTGATGGTGTCATCTGACATAACTGACAATACAAAAAGAGAAATAATAGAAGACCCAGGTTCAGGCCACAGAATCACCATAAACTCCATAAGAGGTCTAATAAATAAAAGTAACAAACTAAAAATTAAAACTTCTTGGAATTTTAAGAAAGCGGATTGGTCCAGTTTCCAAAATGAGATAGAAGGGAAGTGTAATATACTGTTAGAATCAGAGTTCAAGTCAACAGATGAAATGAATAAAGAAATTTGTGAAATATTATTGACAGCAGCCAAAACACATATCCCCAAAGGAAAGTTAAAGAAATATAGCTACTTTTGGTCTCCATCTTTATCTAAGTTAAAACACAAAAGAAATATAGCAAGAGTCAAAGCCGAAAGAACCAAGTGTCCAGAAGATGTACAAAACTGGAGAAGAAAAGCAGCCATTTTTAAGAAAGAATTAATTACAGCAAAGAGGGCCAGTTTCACAATATTTGTAGAACATATGGACTATAGGAAAGATGGAAATAAAATATACATATTCCTTAATAAAACAAAATTATCAAAAAATACAACTCTACCATTAAAACATAATAACAAAAGCTTAACTACAGATAGGGAAATAGCAGAAGCCCTTAACATGTTTTATGCTCAGTCACAAAGAATACCCCAAGCGTATAAAAAACAAGATAAAGCTATCCAAAAAACTATCAGAGAAACTAATAAGCCAAAAGATATACGAAATGATATTTTTATTCAGGATTTTAACGAAACAGAACTAGATTTAGCAATAGAACAATTACAGAACAAAAAATCTCCAGGACCTGACAAGATCCATCCAGAGTTTATTAAACACCTTGGCAGGAAAGGAAAAGAAATCCTACTTAAACTGTATAACACGTGTTGGAGAATGACTGTACCTTCCGACTGGAAAAAAGCCATTATCATCCCGATTTTAAAGAAAAACAAACCCTCAAACAATATTAATAGTTTCAGGCCAATATCTTTGACCAGTGTTATTGCAAAAGTGATGGAAAGAATGGTGGCATCTAGACTTAACTAGTTCCTAGAATATTACAACTTAATTAATAGTTCACAGACCGGCTTCAGACAGAATCATAGTACAAGTGAAAATGTACTTCTACTAAGCCAAGACATCAAGGAAGCTTTCAATAGAAAGGAGGATACCTTGGCAGTATTCATTGATTTTAAATCAGCATATGACTCAGTCTGGAGAAACAAATTAATTGAGAAGTTGCAATCAATAGGTGTGAAAAGTAACATGCTTAAATGGATAACTCAGTTTATTTCACAAAGATTTTGTGCCACAAAATATAATACATACATTTCCAAATATAAACAAACACACCGAGGACTTCCACAAGGTGCTGTTCTGAGCACAACACTCTTTAACATATACATAAATGACCTTCCACCAATAATAAAAACTTTAGAAACCAAAATTGCTTTATTTGCTGATGATGTAGTCATTTGGACTCCAGGCTCTCCAAAAAAACCTGAATTAATTAAAGACAGAATCGAAACAGCCCTAAATAAAGTACATGAATGGAGCTCCAAAAATCTCATGACTATCAATGTGGAAAAAACAAATGATGAATTATTTACACTAAAATACAAACCAGTTAATATTAACATAAATTATAATGGTAAACCACTCAAAGCAGTTGATGATGCCAAATACTTAGGCATCACTTTCGACAGAAAGCTAAGTTGGAAGAAACATATAACAAACATCTCAGAAAAGGTTGAAAAGAAACTGCAAATCCTGAAAAGGTTAGCTGGTGCTAAATGGGGCTGCTCAAGGAGAGTCCTTAACACAACATACAAAATGTATGTTAAACCAAACCTCTTGTACTGTTCTGAAGCTTTAATAACAGCAGCAAATGCTAACATCAATAAACTTGAACAAATACAAAATCAGGCTCTTCGCCTATCACTGGAGCAGTTAAATGCACACCTATTAATGCCATGCTTGCCTTAACACGGACCCCATCAATAACAACAAAAATAGAAGAACAAGCATTGCTCCAACACGAGAAAATGTTACGACTGCCAAACTCTAAATGGACAGAAGAGAACCTCCCTCCTTCAATCCTTAAAACTCATAGTAGTTTCCTAGAAAAGGTAACACAGATTAAATCCAAATTGAATATTCCTAACACCAGAGAAAATCTACTTATAAGAGAAAATCCATTGGAATTATTGCAACCTACCTTCACTTTGGAATTAATAGAGGAAATAAGTAAATCAGACACACCAAAAGAAATACAAAAACTTCTAGCTCTGGAAACAATCAATACTAGGTATCCCACAGAAGAATGGCTGCACATATATACTGATGGATCCTCCACGGAAAACCTTACTGGAGCTGGAGTTATGTGTTCACATTTTTCCTTTTATCATTCTGTTGGCAGAGACACAACAAATTATGATGGAGAAATAGAGGCTATACACATTGCTCTCCGGCAATTATTAAATCTTCCCTTAAATAAATTTAACAAGGCAGTAATTCTTTCAGATTCTAAAGCTGCAATTCAGGGAATATGTTCAAAAACTACAAAGAAGCCAACAAAAATTAGAGAATGCTACAAAATGTTAACACAACTCCAAAAAGTTAATAAGACTGTTCATCTCCAATGGATTCCAGCACACTGTGGAGTCATGGGGAATAAAGCTGCAGACTCACTTGCAAAGAAAGGCACAACAATAAAACAAAAGTCTAAATTCAATTTCTCATATTCCTCAATAAAACGCTTGATCATTAAAAAATTTTCTCATTCATACCTACAAGAAATAGAAACAAATGCCAAAGATAAAAAATGGATTACACTACTTTCCAACCCAGATATAATCCTCCAGAGACCATGGAAAACAGTGGTTGCAGCCTTCCGACTATTGACAAATCACGACTGCTTAGCAAGTCATCTCTACAGAATAGGTATCTCAGCTTCATCAATATGTGTCCTGTGTAATGATCCAGCAGAAATGAATGAAGACCACTTGAAGACCTGTGAAGCATTAAGATCAGAAGAAACTACAGTTCAAAAGTATTGGAAAGCACGAATGCTAATGGCTTCATTGCCAGATGCAAGGCACTAGAAAACAACAACAACAACAACATTTAAAAAAAAATATCATTGTTTAATTTAAAAAACCATACTTCAGAAAGGAAAATGCTTTTAGATTTATTTAACATAAACAAACAATCAATGTATTTGGTGCATCAAGTCCCTAATATTGCCAACAGCTTGGACATAAGGAATTCATCACAAAATCTATTTTGCCTATCTTCTACAAAACCCCAATGAAAGACAAAAAGCTCTGTTCAGTCCCGGTGTGTATTATAAGAAACATAGGATTTTTTGCCTATTTGTAATACTTTTAATGGTTTTTTCTGCTAAATTCTTGTTATATTGTTCATCACAAATTAAACATATGTATTTGAGATGTTCTGAATTGTAGAAAATTATTTTTTTTTTTACTATTTACATTGTAGTGTTTTTCTATAAAAAAAGAAGCAAAATCCATGCAACCGCAGTCAAATGATACCCCGTCATCATCCACGCATGCCATCACACCGATTATTTTACGTGGGCCCTCCCCGTCCTTTACCACAGGCATATTTGACTGCGGTTGCCGAGACTCGAACTCACGACCTCAGGCTTTGAGTGCATGGCCAGTGCACCAGTGTTGCCTTAACGATCATGGTTATTCAAGCCAGCAGGCTGAAGGTGTTCCAGACCGCCTAATCTAAACCGGTTTCGAATTAGAGGAAGAACGGCATAAGTAGCAAAATAATTTGGGACTGAAAGGGTTAAAGCATTGTATCCTACAAAGGTTAACATTTCTCTAACATTTCTGTGAGATTCTGTACCACAGAAAACAAGAGACCAAAGATTCCACACAAAGGTTGTTTCTATTGTCTTTGACTGAATTTCTGCCTGTAAACCTAAAAGTCTTGGGTTCAAATTCCTTCAGATCTATTCCTAAATAAGGTGCTATGCAATAGTCACATAAATCTCTCTAGCCTTTACTAATCCACAGATACCCAATATACACTACTGATAAAAAATTCAATCACAAAAAAGATTTCTCTAGAAGTTGCTTCAAATTATACAATGCAGACTTTGTAATATGCATAATACTGAGACAATACTCAGTCACATATGTGGGCAGAGAAAAAGGTATTTGTACTCTCCTTTAAAAACTTCAAGCAGCCAAACTAATGGAGAGAAAATGCTCATTTTAAATATGCATAAACAATTAATAATAACATCATTTACATGCAATGGTAATTATTTTACTTTTTAAGAGTCCTTTTTTTCATTTTTACAAAATTGCATGTGTTTTTCATCTTAATGCATTGCATTTTCGACATTAATTGTGATGACATTTTCAGGTATTACACCAAAGTATCTGGTCTATTAAATCAATTTGAGTTCATTTTGAAAATACCACACACCAAAACGTTCTAAAATGTGCGTAATTTTCCAAAAATAAAATGTGAAATACTAAGTATTCCTAAAGCATGTAAATTATATTATCACTATACATATTACAAATTAAGGTTTTCTCTCCATTAATTCAGCTGGCAGTAAATTTTTTAAGTATTATAAGACTGCTTTGTTCTATCTGTATATCACAAATCAGATTTTGTTACGAGCCCATTCTGTGGTGTGAGAGGGAGGCAATAAGTCACTTTATTTTCAAACATATGAGACACAAAAATAAAATTTAACCTGGGTGAAATTTAAACACAACAGCAAAGCTCTCGGAAATAATTATAATCACAAAAATAAAGGTTGACATTAAACCCATATTTTAATGAGTTCTCCATTTTTTCAATAGTAACTCTATTATTTATGATTTCCTGCTTACCTAAATTTCATTGAGATGGCTTCTCCAGGAATATCAAAATTCAGGATACAGATTTTATTTATGTCAATGTCTCAGATTAATGGTATTTAGTTAAAGGTATAATTTTATACTAGAAACAATATATTCCGGGCTTATGGGCCGTGGTCTACTGGGTTTCTTCTTCTTCCCAGACGTTTCGTCTGCGCTTACGGCAGACATCATCAGTGGCGGCGAGGTCGAAGTATCTTAGAGGAGATTTCAACAGCAACTGTGAATGCTTTCTCCGTGGGATGCGGTATTTATATCAGTGGCTGGAGGGGAGGTCTGTTGTGATAGGTCCAGATGGGCAATGGGCTGGACCAATGCTGGTGGCCTGTTGTGATCTGCTGGCATCTGATTGGCTTGTATGGAGTTCTTGATTTTTGATTTTGTTTGTGCTGTTTGCCATAATCTGTTAAGTTTAAGGTCTTCCTCTTGCGATTGAAGTTATTTTTATGCTTTTGTATTTCGATGGCTTCGCGGAATAAACGAGAATAGTAGTGGGACGTTGAGGCTAGAATATCTGTGCTTTTGTACCGGATAATATGTTCACCTTCTTCTTCTATGGCATGTTTTGCAATTGCTGAATTTTCAGTCTGACCCAAACGGCAACTTCTTTTGTGTTCATTGATGTGAGTGTTTATGCTTCGCTTTGTGGTTCCAATGTACACTTTGCCACAGGAACATGATATTCTATACACTCCCGCTGTAGATAGAGGATCCCTGGGGTCTTTGGCTGACCGGAGTATATTGCAGATCTGTTTTGTGGGTTTGAAAATGGTGTTAAAGTTATGCCGTTCGAGTAGTTTCCCAATGCGGTCTGTCACTGATCTGATGTACAGTAGAAAAGTCTTACTATTGTTTGAAAGGTAGAACTGGAACTTAAAAATTCAATGCCACAATTGGGATTTGAACCACAGCCTTCCGCTTACGGGGTGGCTGCTCTATCACTGAGCTATTGTGACAAACTGCCAGAATGGCATTAAATTCTCAAACCAGTTCGTATTTCTACTGGTAAACCACAAAGGCAGTCTCACATCAGAGACAAATTACCCCAATGGTGACTTACTATTGTAAGTACTTTATATCCCAGGATTAAATAACCTTCAGATGGTAAGTATTATTTATTTATGCCAACAAACTTACTGTTGGTGTTTTTAAACACACAAGCCGTGTGTGGGCAAAGTTTGAAAGGTAGAACTGCAACTTGTCTAATTGACTAATCTTTTAGCTGCATAAGATCTATAGATTAACTATAGATGTACACTGCTGGTACCCTTTTTTGCAAGAAAACCAGCTTTGATATTACCACTCAGTCCACAGTGAGCTGGTACCCATTGGAAGATTAGGTGTTTTTGAAGCACTATTAGATGGGTAAGGATTTTGAAGCACTATTAGATGGGTAAGGATTTTCCAACATTCTATAATTGTTTGGTGTTGTAGTGTACAGAAATCTATAGTTAATCTACCATTTTATGCAGCTAAAAGATTAGTCAACTTTGAATACAAAAAAATTATTGAACAATACTACTATGAAAAATCAAAGAATAAACGATGGGAACTACCAAACATTCAAACAGTAATACCTGAGTATCCTCGAAAAACAGCAGTTGCAGCCTTCAGGTTGATTACAGGGCATGATTGTCTGGCAAAACATTTAAACAGAATTGGGATATATTCTTCACCACTCTGTCCTCTATGTGATCTGCAAGAGGAAATGGATCAAGACCACCTTCAAATATGCCCGGCCACATCTAGTGCCCCATCCATCAGTGAAAAATATTGGAGAGCAAGAGGATTAATGACTTCATTGTCAGAAATCCAGCATTAGCTAATAACAACAACAATAATTGTTTGGTTTTTTTGGGGACAACTTGGAAGTAATTGCTATAATGGAATCTGAAGTGATTTCTTGACTGAGAAGTAAGACTTGTTCATTTGTAGAGTGGAGCTCTCTGAATCCAGCTTGACACAGGGAAATTAAATTTTGTGATTCTAGAAACCAATTTAATCTATTTGATACCATTCTTTCTATCACTTTTGCTACTATGCTAGTAAGAGCTATTGGTCTATAATTTTTTATGCCTGATGCTGTTTTATCTTTCTTCAAGAGTGGGACAATTATTGCTTTTCGCTATTCGGCAGGTACAGTGGTTTTCCAGGATACATTGTAGAGTTTTAGTAGTTGTTTTGCTGTTTTTCCAAGGTTTTTTATGAAATCTGGATGTATGTGATCTGGTCCAGGAGACTTCTCGTTTTTTAGATTAGTAATTGCAATATTCAGTTCTTGCATATTAAAATTTTGAAAAAAGATATTGCATTGAGTGTTAGGATTAAATTCTCTTTCGTGTTTCAAATCTTTCTTAAATTGTTTATGTTCCCTTTTATTATTTCTTGTTACTTTATGTGAATTAGCATAATATTTATTGAATGTTTCGAGTATGACTGCATCATTTGCTAATATTTTATTGTTGTGTATGATAGGTATGCTATTTTTTTTCTTTCCTGTCCTTGACAGTTTTTATGAACTTATGGGCTTTGTTACCATCTGTCCTATAATCCATTTTTTCCAAGAAATTATTAAAGTGATTCTTTTTAGCTGTATTAATTTATTGTTTTAGTGAGGCACATTTCTTTTGCCAAATTTGTGTATCTGATATGTTTTTTGTTTGTTCAGCTGTATTTCTAGCTATATTCCCTTTCTTTTTTCAGTTCTTCTAACTGGGGGTTCCAAACGGGTTTGAAATTTTTTATTCTTCCATGAGGTATATGTTTTTTTGCGGTTTCTAGGATGACTTTACAGAAATTTTTCTTCATATGATCTGGTTGGTCATGCAGTTGCGAGTTTGTTCTTTAAATTTATTTTCCAGTTCAGTTTTATATTTGTTCCAATCTGCTTTTTTAAGTTCCAATACAGATTCATGTGATGTTGAATGACATTTATGTTATCTAGTTTTATATCGCAATTACTGCTCTGTGACTAGAACTTGGGTCTTCTATAAATTGTTTTAAACAATTGAAACAATATCTGTTGTAGCTAACAAGAGGTCTGGGTTACTGCCTGCTCCAGAGTAATGTATGAAGTTTGTGGGATCTTCTTTATTATAAATCAGTTTAAAGGTTGTATTCAAAAATTCTTCCACTATCTGCCCTGTAGAATCCACTTTTTCATAACACCATCTTTTGGAATGGGCATTGAAATCCACAATTATGATTGTTTTATTTAATTGGTCAATAAGTGAGAGGTCTGGTTCATCCCTAGGAGGGTTGTGAATACTGTATAACTGAAGATGTGGTTTGTTATCACAAAAATTTAGCTTTATTAATTCAGCTTTATCTGTGTTATCCATTTCTTTAACAATTTGAAAGGAGGATATAATGTCCATTTTGACTCCAGCTAATATTCCACTACTTGTCTGTCTATTTTTGGGTAGTAAGTTTAGTAAAAATCCAGTAAAATTGAAGTATTTAAGTTGATCATTTGTTAGATTTGCTTCTTGTATGAAAAATATATCTATGTTATAGTCAAATAGAATTTTATTGAGCACTATTATTTTTGTTTGGGTGAGACTACCTGCATTCCATTGAATTCTGATGTTAGATCTTCTATTAATATAATGTTTTGGTTCTCGTGAAGTAGTCCCTGCCCGGAGATCTGAATAGGTTCTTAGAAATGTATGGTCCCACAAATTTGGAGGGTAAGCTGTATGTAATATGCTATTGTAATTCTTCTTTCTGATCGTCCTTCAAATTGTGACATTTATTTCATTCTGTGCAGAGCTGAGGGTTAACTCTGGATTGAGCAATTAAATAAATTCAAAATGCAACAATAAAATTAGTATTATATACTATTGAGTGTGCTAGAATTTTAAGTTAGATTTTCAACATAATGCTAATTTAAACAGCATTAATTTTTGAATATTCCAAAATGCATTCAACAAAATTTTATGTCATATTTATTGTCATATTTTCTAATTTTTTGGGGGGGTCATAAGTGCTTGCATATTTCTAACATTTTTAGGTCATAAACATCTGGACCCTGCTTATAAGACATGCCACATTTTTTGGGTTGGGGAAATTTATATAAATCAATACTACTTAAATGTGAATTATGCCACTTGATTTTTTTTCTTGTTTATTTAAGGTAAATAAAAAAATTGCTGCATTTTACCAAAAAATTCAATATCAAGATTCCACCAAAAGCACTGTTTTTATGAATCCAAAAGCAGCATTTTTAGAAGCACATGAGTAGATGGGTCACAGTTTGCTGAGCCAGCTGAGTGTAAAATGAGTATTTTTTTTTTTTTGAATTAACGTCCTCCAACATTGTGTCATATCGGATGAATGAATGAAATGAAATGGGGGAAATGATGCTCAAATGAGCCAGAGGTCCATGGAGCTTTAAGTTACCTGACATTCGTCTTCTCAGGGTAGGGAAAACCTCGGAAAAAACCTTACCCGGATAACTTACCCTAAAAATGAGTAAGAAGAGAAAGTGGGAAGCAACTATGAACACATAATAATAAAAAATAAAAGCCAGATACGTATTAAATATCATACTTGGGTCAGTCATCATTTAAGGTTGCCAGGCAAAGATTTTTATAAAAGTCCCCCACACTAAACATTCAATTTATGTGAAAAAATTTTCAATGTTTTCTATTTTCTCAAAAATGGCAGTAACAATTTTTATTCATTCATCATATTTTTTCAGATATATGCATACAGATGTTCAATTTTCTCTAACAGCTTATTAGTACAGTTTACGTGTCAGTTGGTGACAAATGAAATTTTTATTTGAGATGTTAGATGTAAGTCACTTACTCAGCTTTATGCAATCACTGGCACACAGAAACAAAAATGCTCTCATGTTCCTACACTGAAGAAGTACAGTGACTACAAAACAAATGATCACATTTTCAGTGAGTCAGCCACATGTATTATACTATCAACCTCTATAACTGCTTACACTTAATTTGCTTGTATGTCTTCCATTTCTGACATTTCTACCTCATCGTCATCTGAATCTGATAATTTTCATTATCTCTCGTTAAAACACTGGCAACGGCATACATCTGTACCATACAAAACTCTGCAGTCAACTGCAATAATAATAATAATAATAATAATAATAATAATAATAATAATAATAATAATAATAATAATAATAATAATAATAATAATAATAACAATAACAATAGTAATTAATAATAATAATAATAATAATAATAATAATAATAATAATAATAATAATAATAATAATAATAATAATAATAATAACGATAATAATAAGGATCATGATAATGATGATGATGATGATGATAATAATAATTATAACAAATAATAATAATAATAATAATAATAATAATAATTATAATTATAATAATAATAACTATAATAATAATAACTATAATAATAATACTTATAATAATAATAATAATAATAATAATAATAATAATAATAATAATAATAATAATAATAATAATAATAATAATAATAATAATAATAATAATAATAACAACAACAATCCATATAATAAAAATGAATTTGTAAATCTTTGTAACTGCAAAACTTTGAAACTGCTGGACCAACTTGGGTAATTCTTTTTTTCAAATATTCATTTAAGTGTGAGGAAGGTTCTTACGAAGAGCAAAATTGGAAAAATTGCACAGAAAATCGGAAAAACCAAATGTTTCTTTTTTCCATTCAAACCAAGAAAAGCCATTGTATGTATGTACGTATACAACTGCCAATCGCCTATACAAATTGGCTGATTACTGCAAAATTCGGCATGCATGTACATGTATTTTTTCATAGAGAAGATTCTTATGCTATCCATTTTACTATACAATGTAACATTCACATGTTTTTCTCTACTCACTTTTCTTTTACGTGAGACATTCACATATCCTTCCCTATATACTCGCCCTTCAACATACAATTCATATAATTTTCTATGATGTAATAGAGTGTAACGTATTACTTGCACACAATTTTGTCTACACTATTTTCTTTTATGTAACACATTCACATCTTCTTCTCTACTCACTCTTCAACAGACAATTCATGCAACCTATATGTATGAAGTTGATAAATCCCAACACGGTTGACCGATCACAATGAAAATTGGCACATCTAAGCATTTTTCATGGAGAAGGTTTTTATGCTATACATTTGCATAGTTTTCTCTACTCGCTTTTCTTATGTGTAACACATTCACAAATCCTTCTCTAGTTGCCCTTCAACATACAATTAATACACCATCCAATGATTGAAATAGAGCTGCAACGTATTACATTCATATAGGTTTCTCTTCTCATGTTTATTTTATGTGACATATTCAAATATTTTTCTCTACTCACTCTTCAACATACAATTAAACGGATGTTGCTATGCATGAAGTTGATAGACTCAACACGGTTGACATATCACCATTAAAGCTGGCACATTTAGTGTGTTTTCATGGAGGCTTTTATGTGATCCATTTTACTTTGCAACATTACATTCACGTGGTTTCCTCTGATAGTTTTTCTGTTACGTAACATATTCACATATCCTTCTCTACTCGCCCTTCAACATAATACTCATCCACTTTTCTATGATTAAAATAGAAATGCAATGTATTACATTCACACGGTTTTCTCTACTCACGTTTGTTTTACTAAACACAATAACATTTCTTTCTCTACTTGCCCTTCAATATAGAATTCATACAATTATCTAAGACTAAAATAAAAATGCACCATATTACACATCCCATGCAAGATCTGTGGAACAATCGAAACCGATTTGGTGGTGTGATGATTTTGTTAGCAGGAAATTTTCATCAAACATTGCAATGATTCCACGGTCAACGCCAGCTGATGAGCTTGATGCATGTTTAAAGTCCTCCGTTTTGTGGAAACACATCATGATATTAAATTTAGGTAAGAATATGCATGTCGAGTTACAAAATGATCCATCAGAATGATCCATTGAACTCATTCAAAAGGTGTTCCCAAACGTTGCTCAGAATTACATAGATCATATCTGGTTGAGCGAACGAGCTATATTGGCTGCCAAGCACATGAATGTAAATGAATTAAATTTCAAAATTCAAAATGAAATTGTCGGTGAATTGAGGACATACAAATCAGTTGATTCTGCTACAAACCAAGACGATGCTGTCAAGCATCCACCTGAATTTTTGAACTTGCTGGATTTGCCAGGGTTGCCGCCTCACAATCTTCAATTAAAGGTTGACTCGGTGATCATAATGTTGCAAAATATCAACCAACCACATCTTTGTAATGGCACATGGCTAGCGGTGAAAAAATTACTGAACAACTTGATCGAAGCAACCATTCTAAAGGGAAAGTATAAAGAAGAAGACATTTTGATATCACGCATTCCAATGATTCTGACTGACATACCATTTTAATTTAAACGACTGCAGTTTCCAATGTGACTTGCTTTCACTATGACTATAAATAAATCCCAGGTGCTCTCTAAAAAGCGGTTACTATTACTGCTATTGTTCTCTTCTATATTGGGGAGCAAGAGTATTAATGACTTCATTGTCAGAAATCCAGCATTAGCTAACGACAAACATTATGTGCACGAATTATGGAATTTTCAGTTATTTGGACATGATTTTATGGTGCATATAAGTACATATTTTCTTGATTTCGATAAATGCATACTATTTCAATATTATAGCCCCTATATTGCATATTTTAATGATTTTTATGGTTTTTTTTATTATTTTTTTCATTCTGGATAATATTTTTCATATTGGTAATATTGCACATGATGATAAAGCTCACTAAGATTTCAATATTATGGCCCTTATATTGCATATTCTAATGATTTTTATGGTTTTTTATTATTCTTTCCATCTGTATATTTTCCATATTGGTAATATTGCACATCATGTTGCAACTCGTGAGGTGGCGAGAACTAATGCAAGTCATGTTGTCATGCAATGAATCCCCTGTTTCCATCCTTTCATTATATGTATGTGTGTAGAGAATAATCAGTGTGTTATCTGAGAGGTTTATATTAACAAAGATAAAGTGCAGGTCAACGTTTTGAGCAGCATGATTATAGCAACGCTTGCCTGCCCACCAGTAATTGTGTTGTGGTCTTCAAACATAAGTGTTGTGAACTGGTTCCCACCAAATTAAATTAGGCGTATAAAATGTTAAAAAGCTCTTCAAATGTTGAAAATAAAACCAACTTTGAGTGCTAGATTAATTAATTTACAGAAAGAGTTTTTAGGTGATTTAATATCTACAGATAATAGGGTAGGTACTGTTTTGTGGAGCGTGTGAGAAAAATGTCGTTGTTAGCTAATGCTGGATTTCTGACAAGGAAGTCATTAATCCTCTTGCTCTCCAATATTTTTCACTGATGGATGGGGCATTAGAAGTGGCCAGGCATATTTGAAGGTGGTCTCGATCCATTTCCTCTTGCAGATCACATAGAGGACAGAGTGGTGAAGAATATATCCCAATTCAGACTTAGCATAGTGAGAAAAATGTAGGGAGTGAGAAAAGACTTCAAATAGTTCAGGACATAAACACAGCAAAACATAAGGAGAATTGAATCAGAAAGCTCGCAAACAAAAAACCTGTTCAAAAACATCTAGTAGAATGTTTAGGAAGCAGGGTTACTGAATTTTCCTATGACTTGTGCCAAGCATTTTTAGCTGCTGATATGTTCTTGTTCAAAATTAATAATCTGACATTTAAAAACTTTATTGCCAAATACACTCGACAATATGTGCCTGAAGAAAGTACACTGCAAAGACTTATGTAGGACATTGTTACAATAATGTACTGTCAAATATACAAACTGAATCAGTGGATCAGTTTGTTTGGTTAACTGTTGATGAAACTCCTGATTCTGAGCGCCGTTCTATTGCTAATATAATCATGAGTGCTTTAAATAATGAACAAAAGACTACACCTACATTAAGAAATGTGTGTGAATTGTTGACCACTGACAATGTAACTGTGACCCAGTTTGTGATGGACTTTTTGAAATTACTATGGCCATGTGGAATCAAATACGACAAGTTACTTTTGTTACTGATGCAGGTCCTCATATGGTAAAATCAGGACAAACTCTGAAAGGTATTTTTCCTAACTTAATACATATAACCTGTTTGGCACACACTCTTCATCACATTTCTGAGACAATACATGATTCTTTCCCATTGGTAGATAGGTTTGTGCCCAGTACAAAGAGAATTTTTGTTAAATCTCCTAAAAGAGTTAAGTTGTTTAGATCAACAGCACCTAATATCCGACTTCCTCATGCACCAGCGTTAACTCGATGGGGAACATTAGTCGATGCAGTTTTATATTATGCTGAGCACATAGTAATAGTCAAAGAGGTTGTTAATTCATTGGACTTGAAAGATGCTTCATCAATGGAAACTGGTGGCGTTTTTAATGTAACTAATGGAATGGGCTGTGCTATGAGACTCGTTTTCTATCTACAAGGTCGTGGTAACAGATGGAATGCATATATCAATGTTTCTTTATCACAATGTATTTATTTATTAACACTTCGATACTTTACACTCTCAGCACCATATTAAATACTTAAAAACCTTTACACTTTTTTAATTTAGTAGAATTTATGCTGGAAGAAAGTTTGGTGAAAGTTCCATGTTCACATGCTACCAAAACACGTCTTATCACCTTGAACATATAGATGCTAATGAACTATTTCTTGGCGTCCTTTTGACGCAACACACCGCCTTTTTTATCTTCATCCGCGGTATTCATCCGCGCAAATAGTTCTTTCTCGTTAGGGAAGTGATCCCAATTATCGTCTCCTATTTTTATTATGGAACACAAACAATTCTAATATTTATACACTTTTAACAAACATTTACATGAACGATTTTCTATTGGGGTCTTCTAATATTCTGTCTCAAAACTATGCAAAATATTCTTTCAGACACTGGGTTAAAAGAAGATCATAGTTTCATATCTGCCCAATTTTCTTTCTTACCAACAGCCATAACAGCATTGGAAGCTGTAGGATCTCCTTTGCATGAATCACTTACTGTCTTTGAAAAAACAATATGTGATCTAAATTCGGTTCCTGGTAGCACAGGACAAAAAGTGATAGAGAAACTGAATTATGTAATTTCACAACATTCTGGTTATAAACAGATGTGCGATATTCGAGACATCCTTGAAAGAAAACCATCTGTCACACCAAGAGACTTGACTCTCTCTCTGTGAAGCAGTTAACATCATTTAAATATGCCCTGATAACATCTTGTGATGTGGAGAGAAGTTTTTCAAGTTACAGAAGTCTTTTTGCGAGACAACAGACAATGTTTTACAGTTGAAAATTTGTGCAAAGTGTTGGTTGTGAACTGCAATTTAGCAGTTAATACTAGCAGCGGGACCACTTCTGCTTCAACCTCTAAGGAATAAGGTAACTTTATTTATTATTTATACTAACTTGTCTTGTCTACTGGAAAGGGGCATTAATTGTTTTAATTAAATAGTGCATATTTCTTGGCATATTTTCAAGTTTTTAAGAGCATTTTGCATGCATATTTCAGTGTTTTTTAGGGCATGAACTTCCAAGCCCTGTTTATAATTACATTTAACTCGAGTCTAAATTTAAGAGGTAGAAATACAAACTGGCTTGAGAATTTAATGCCATTCTGGCAGTTTGTCACAATAGCTCAGTGGTTAGAGCGTCCGCCCGGCAAGCGGAAGGTCTGTGGTTCAAATCCCAGTTGTGGCATTGAATTTTTAAGTTCCAGTTCTACCTCTTAAACTTTGCCCACACACGGCTTGTGTGTTTAAAAACACCAACAGTAAGTTTGTTGGCATAAATAAAATAATAATTACCATGTGAAGGTTATTTAATCCTGGGATATAAAGTACTTGCAATAGTAAGTCACCATTGGGGTAATTGTCTCTGATGTGAGACTGCCTTTGTGGTTTACCAGGAGAAATACGAACTGGCTTGAGAATTTAATGCCATTCTGGCAGTTTGTCACAATAGCTCAGTGGTTAGAGCGTCCGCCCGGCAAGCGGAAGGTCTGTGGTTCAAATCCCAGTTGTGGCATTGAATTTTTAAGTTCCAGTTCTACCTCTTATGTGTGTACATATTTAGGCAGTGGCTTGGTCGTCAATAAAGTTTTAAAAACATTTAGTGTGGTAAAGTCAGGAGAGATCTCAATTAATATGTGTTATATAGAAAATGTAATGGATTAGATTTCCTTAGGTAAACCAGAACCATAAATGGACCTTTCTTGATTTCTACACACATGCAATCATATGACCAGATCTTTCTTGTAAGTTCTAGAGAAAGCTCCTTTAGTGTAGCCACTTCCATTGTT
The DNA here is from genome assembly GCA_030765045.1 of Tenodera sinensis. Taxonomy (NCBI): domain Eukaryota; kingdom Metazoa; phylum Arthropoda; class Insecta; order Mantodea; family Mantidae; genus Tenodera; species Tenodera sinensis. The sequence goes on from CM060962.1 coordinate 137,233,503, forward strand.
GCCAAGTCATGTACACACAAACTGTTGTGCGAGGCAGCCTGACCTTGAATGCCTCACCGACCCTGCATGTGACGTGATGCAGCTGAGCTCCGTCCGTCCTTTGTTGTACGCTGAACCTGGCATCACAATATTTTAGCAATAGGTAATATTTTGGCCAAATATACAAATAAGAGCATCCTTTTAGTCATGTTTTATGTAGTATTTTACACTTCAGATATTTTTGTGAAGATCATCTCATAACCTTTTCCCTTTCCTCCTCGGCCTGTTGCAACATGTTGGGAGACTTGGCTTGATGCTGCAAACTATTATTGCATAAACTACAGTGAGATTGAGAAGATAATAGCTTTGACGAAAGTCATTTATCTTGAATAAAAAATGTACAACAGCTATTTTAATCATGGCAAGAAATTTGGCCTACATAAAATCAAATTTCTCTGTAACATTAAAGTCCATCACTTACCTTGAAACTGTGGGCATGAAATTGTGTGCTGCAATATGTATTGTGAAGGAAACTGGAAGTGAGTTATTGAGTGCACAGGGCAAAGTAGCTGAAAATGTTAGGGAGAAATTACATTGCTTGAAAGAAATCCTACCTTGTGTAAAATTGGTGATATTCTTTGTGGCAAGGAAGCAGAAGTCAATGAACCATAACTTTCTGCTAATGATTTACCTTATTTCAAATTTCTCTCTATTACATCATGTGATGTAGAAAGAAATTTAAGAGTATACTTGCTCACAACTGAATATCCTTTAAGTTTGACCATCTGATACTGCATGTCATTATCCAGTGCAATTCTGCTAAAAATGAAGGTAAAGACAGAAATGAATTATTTCATATGTAACTGTTAAAGGTTAATGCATGTTTTTGTTTTAAGTTTTAGGTGATATTTTGAGGATTTTAGGTTATATTTTGGTAATTTTTGCAGCATAAATGCATGCATATTTCAAGAGTTTTTAGGTCATAAAAACCCAAGCCCTTGTGATTACCGTTTAACAGTTATCTTAGAACTCTGCAAGTTGTCTCTTGGAATTCCTCATACCTGTCCAGAAAATCATCAATGTAACGGTTCATATCATACTGATATTCCCCTTTATTCAACAAACCGGTTCAAAATAGCATTCTAGCATGTAGGCAGATGCAGTATTGTTAGGCTTATATTTGTCTCTACTAGCGACAATGTGCTGCATTGTACTCAGAACCCTAAAGACCTGTTTCCATATCATGCGGACAGGTTCAAAGGACACTTCCATGGTATGGACAAGTAAATGAGGCAGCTCCAAGTGAAAAATACTCTAAAAGCGTACTCGATACCAACTGTTGATTCAGCTGCTGATGCTGATACAAATGTCATAACTATACATTGTTATAACTAGAAGTTATTTCCGGGCTGTTATGCCGTGGTCTGCTGGAGTTAAGAGTTTCCAGATGTTTCGTCCACAACTGCGGCGGACATCTTCAGTGGCGCAGTCGTAGTCTCCTCGGAGAAGTTTGCATAGTGTCTGAAGTGTTGACTGTCTGAGCTGCTGTATTCATCCCCTGAGCGGCCTCCACTGATTGGTCCAGATGACAGATGGCAAGAGGGATGGGCAGGCTTCATCCAAGGTGTTGCTTCCTCCTGATTGGTCCAATTCTATTTCTCCTGCTATGTGTTGTTCCTTGCCTTTAATGACAGGATACCAGTTGCTGTTGAGTTTCAAAGCTTCTTCTTTCTTATTGAAATTGTGGGGATGTTTATAACTTTCAATAGCTTTGCATTGTACCCGGTCATGGTAGTGTGTTATGGATGACAGAATGCTCATGTCTTGGAACTTAATTATGTGTTTGCCTTCTGCTTCAGTGGTGCGTTGGGTAACTACATGCTTATATGTTTGGCCCAGAGGGAGCCTTCTTTGTGTTCGGTGAGTCTGGTATTGATGCTGTGCTGTGTAGTTCCAATAAAAAGTGAACTGCAGGAACAGGGAATACAGTATACACCAGCTGATGACAAGGGTTCCTGAGGATCTTTAGCTGAGTGTAGTAGATTGTTAAGTTGTTTTGTGGGTTTGAAGACAGTCTTGACACTGTGTTGCTGCAATATGTGTTGGATATGATAGGTGACATTCTGGAAGTATAGCAGTAAAACTATGACTTCGTGCTAGGATTTGTCTGCTTTTTGAGGCAGGTTTTGGCCTGGCAGGATGGCAGGCTCTTTTAACTTCTTGAATTGAATAACCATGTGATAATAAAGCTTGTCACAGGTGACAGATCTCTTGTCGCAACAAATGTGGCTTGCAAATGCAAGAAGCACAACTTACAAATGTCTTAATCATGACTCGCTGTCTGGGATGATGATTTGAGGCCATATTCAAATAACGGTCCGTATGAGTGGGCTTATGGTAGACAGTGTGACCAAGTGTGCCGTCTGCTTTCTTGCTGACCAAGATGTCCAGAAAAGCTAGCTGTGCATCCTTCTCTTCCTCCATGGTGAATTATATGAGGGGGTTGATGCTATAAAGATGTAGGAAATCTTGGAGGGCTTCTGTTCTGTGGGGTCATACAACTTCATCCACAAAGTGGAGCCAGACAGTTGGTTTTTATGAAGCTGTGTCTAAGGGGATTCCAAGAAGAAATTGGCCACTACCAGGCTCAGAGAACTCCCCATGGAAATGCCATCTATCTGTTCATAGAATGAATGGTTCACTGGAAATACGTAGTGGTGAGAACATGGTGGAAGAGTCTGATTATGTTGTCTGAAAAAATGTGCTTCAGCTGTGTGAGGGCCTCTTGTACTGGAACCATGGTGAAGAGTGAGATGACATCGAAGCTGATAAAAAGGTCATAAGGTTGTAGTGTGAGACTTTGTAGTTTCTGGATGAAATGTGTAGTCTTTAATGAAGCTGTCTGTCAAGCCGACATGTGATTCTAGTAGGCAGGCTAGATGTTTGGCTATGGCATAAGTCGGAGATCCAATTCCACTGACAATGGGCTTCAGAGGCACATCCAGCTTGTGGATTTTTGTCAGGCCATAAAGTCTGGGAGGCTGCACTTCCAATTTGATGATGCGGCATTTGTCTTCTGCTGGCAGGGAAGAATTCTTGATGGGAACATTGGTTTCTCACAGAATACGAGCTGTGGGATCTCGTTGCATTATGTGTCAGGTTTAAGAAGATCCAAGATTTTGTTTTCGTAATCCTGAAGGAGAAATCAAAGTGAACCAATCAGGAGGAAGCAACACCTTGGATGAAGCCTGCCTCGTCCCTCCTGCTATCTGCCATCCAGACCAATCAGTGGAGCCCGCTCAGGGGATAAATACAGTAGCTCGGACAGTCAACACTTCAGATGCTATGCAAACTTCTCCAAGGAGATTATGACCATGCCACTGAAGATGTGTACCACAGTTGTGGACGAAGCGTCTGGAAACTCTAACTCCAGCACACCACAACATAACGCATCCTGGAAATAACTTCTAGTTATACCTTGCAAACGCAACTGGTGAGGGAAATAGGATGATGGCTGAAGGGAAGATGACGGCCCTTTCCAGCCTTCAAGATGGGAATAACGATGGCCTCCTGCCAATTTTCTGGGAGTATACTGTCAACCCAAACATGATTATAGACCTCGAGCAGGAATGCTTTACCTTCAGGAGAGAGCTGTTGTAACATTTGTACATGATTACCATCTGGTCCTGCTGCTGATATTTGCGAAGATGAAAGAGAATGTTTTAACTCTGCCATGGTGAAAAGGGATTGTAATCTTCTACGTTTCTAGAACGAAATGCAGCGCCTTGACATTCCACCTGGGTTTTAATTGGAAAAAACTCAGGGGAGAAGTTTACTGGGCTAGATACTTGAGCAAAAGCACTGCCAAACATGTTGGCCACATCAAATGAATCAACAACAGCTCTTGTGGCTGTTTTCAGTCCCGCTATGGGTATAGGGGTCGATTTACCTGCAACACGCCTTAGCCTATCCCACACAACCAAGGAAGGTGTATGTCGGTTAAATGAAGGTTTAAATTTGCTCCATGATCTCTTTTTGCTATCCTTCATTACTTGTCTGAATCTGGCTTGCATTTTCTTGTGTTGGATTAGTTTATCCAACATAGGGTGATGTTGGAAAGCTCTGAGTGCATGTCTTTGAGCACAAATGGCATTCTGACATTCTTTCGTCCACCAGGGGACAGGAAATCGATGGGGATGGGATGCCGACCGTGGAATAGATTGTTCAGCTGCAAAGAGAATTGTCTCCGTGAGACGCTGCACCAAATTATTCATTGAGTCGTGTTCGTTTTACGTAAACACAGCCAACTAGGTGTAAAGGTTCCAGTTGGCATGGTCCAAACGCCATCTGGGCATACGTGTGGTACATGTATCTTGCATTAAGAGACTTATAAGACGTGGAAAGTGGTCACTAGAGTGTACATCAGAGATGACATTTCATTGTAAGGAGACTGCCAACTGAGGTGAGCAAACTGCAAGATCAAGGTGCAAAAAACTATTGAAGGAGTCGGAAATGAATGTAGGTTCTCCAGTGTTGAGGAGAGCTAGGTTGTAACTGTCCAGGAAATCAGCAATGAGCTTGCCTATCGCACAAGCACAACTTAGCCCCAAAGCGGGTGGTGCACATTGAAGTCTCCCACCAACAGAAAAGGTGTTGGTAACTGGGAAAGAAGGTCTTCTAAATTAATGTGCAAGAACTCATGGGACATAGGCAAATATAAGTTACAAATAGTGAACTGGATGTTTGGCAGTAGAATTGTTATGGCAAGTGATTGTATATCAGAGCATAAGGGTACGGATTCCATATATACATCATCTCTGATAAGTATCATAACAGTGCCATGTGCCGGAACACCCTCTTCTGGTGTAACATCACACCGTGCTGGGGTGTATCATCTCAGATGGAAAGCGTCTTGTGGACGCAGCTTAGTCTCATGCAAACATGCGACCAAAGGTTCGTTCTTATTGAGCAAATGCTCAAGTTCTGGTTACGTTCTTATAAAACGTATGTTCCATTGTAGGATAGCCATATTAATATGTGTATGGGACAGGTATTCCAATGTAATTCTGCATTACTTTGAAGTAGGTGGTTGTCAAATTAATTTAGCCCTTTTCTTTTGTCTTGCGCTGACATTTTTTTCCGACGCTTTTTCGCACTTCTTTTTCACTGGGGTTCTCCCAGTATGGACAGATGTCTAGTTCCATGTCCTCTACCGAGGATGTTCGTGTTCCCATAGCATACTTGGGTTTGAGTGTCTTGAACCAGTTGCTAACGGGCACTGAATTTTTAAGTTCCAGTTCTACCTTTCAAACATTGCCCACACACGGTTTGTGTGCTTAAAAACACCAACAGTAAAATAAGGAATAATTGAAGATATTAACAGTGAAGCAACAAGATTCTAAAGTAAGAACAAATTAGAAACTAAAAACTTCACTTATCTTAGTAATGCTGTTATTTGCTGACCCTGGGCTTCAAGCTGTGTCCAACTCATTCTCAAAGCCATGAATGAGCTGGACACAGCTTGAAACCCAGGGTCAGCAAATAATAACAGCATTACTAAGAAAAGTGAAGTTTTTAGTTTCTAATTTGTTCTTACTTTACACCAACAGTAAGTTTGTTAGCATAAATAATTTTTAACTTTTCTGTTTTGCTACTGCATAAGATGCACCCTACTCATCACACAAATTAACAATCCCATGTAATGAATTGAGTAGAGTATAACATCTGCCATACTATAGCAAAATAGGTATCTAGCTTCCACAAGAAACTGCTAACCATAATTCTTTTTCTGTTAACATAATTTTTCTTCAATTTCTAATTAATATTCTTTAGCAGTGTCTTAACATTGTGCAAATATTTCACCTGTATGATCTAATTGCTACAAATTGCATATATATATGTAAACTATTTTTACATATGCAACCAACAAGAGGCTCATGAGTGTGATTAGGTTTCTTTCAGTTCACTTCAACCTAAGGAAAAAATAAGTATGCTTACATTAACACTGAAAAGAATTTGTGAAAATAAATATTTGAAATTTATGTCACAAATGTGAATATGTCCCAAATATTATTTTCAGGTTCCAAGAGCTTTCAAATGATGTTTTATAATTATATTATCGAAAACTTAAAAAAACTTCAGAATGAGCTTATACTACTCAATACCCCAAATAAACTTCTATATTTATTTCATTATACCTATCCTTCACAGCTCATGTACCTAGGAAAAGGACTGAAACCGAAGCATATTTATTGTTTTAACAAAACAAACAAACAATATTAAATTAATATTGTATATATACCTGCGACTATGAGGCCTTGCCATCAGGTTTGAAACCGGCGTCTGAGTAGCAGCAGTAGCAGCAGCAGTGACAATAGCAGGTGGAATTGATCTCCGAGGTAAAGGAGTAAATTTGCACAGCTCTCCAGCTCCCATTTGTTGTGATCTCCTACTAGTTGTCGGCAGATCAGGAGGGGGTATTGGAGGAGGGGGAGGTGGTGGGGGAGGTGGTGGAGGAGGAGGTGGGGGAGGTGATATACTGACTGAAGGAACTGATGGAACTGCTGGAAGCTCAAAAGTAACACTAGTGGAAGTAGATGGTTGGCCTGATACCATTGTCAGAGCAATTTCTGCATCTTCTAATCTTCTTACTAGCTCTGCAGCATGGATGGTTAGTGCATCTATGCGAATACGTTGTTGTTCCGTTTGACCACGCAATTCCTCGTTCTCTCGTTGTGTTTGGCACAGAAGTTCCATCAATTCATGCCTTGATGGTAGCTCCTGAAAAACACCTTTTAGTTAGCATGCCACTAAAACTACAATAGAAGTTGGTAACAAATACAGAGTTATTCTAAGTTGAGACAGGATATTGTAAGACCCCAAAAAGAAAATCATTTATGTGAATATTTGTTAAGAGTGTAATTTGTTTTTTATGTTGGTATGAGTTGGTTAAATGACGAAAATGTGTTACTAATGTTCATTGTTACAAACAATTAAGTTTGTTTAAAGACGTCATAAATATTTCCATATTTAATTTTAATATATATGTATAAATAAAAGAATTATATGTGTTCAATATTGAAAGCGAAGGGAGAATGGCTAAGGATTGCTTCCCTAACAATGCAGGAACTATTTGATGAACGCATATGCGGATGTACACAAAAAGAAGTGTAATGCGGCGCCAATTGTCTAGTTATTAGCGTCTGTGGCTTTGGTGTAGATGGACGCATTTTTATGTGTGCGCATCATAAAACAGTGAAAGTACATTTACTTAGTGTTTAAAGACCGTTAATTTGTGTAAAATAAGTGAAACATTAGCTAACCTTAATAAGTTAGTTAATACGAACTGTGCAATTAAATGAAAGGACATAAAATAGACAAAGTGTAAAGTAATAGAAAACACATTTAGCAAAATATCGCTAAATTTTCAGACATTAAATCTCGGTGATGCTAGGGAAGTCGATCCACTGAAATAAAAGACTTACTACTGTAATACGATTTAAATACTGTGAACAAGAAGGTGCGAATAAAATATTTCACTAAAGTTAACCCCGAGTGTATGTTCATTCCATTCAGTACCACGACCCGAGATAACGAAAGAGTCAAAAGCTCATCAACATCACCTTCGATATAATTATAAAAACAGCACCAAATGGCGCCCAACGTGGGGAACGAATTTCGGGTGGAATGAAAATCTACGGGAAATGAACTTACGTGAAATACCAATAGACGCCAAATCTTCGCGCCAAAAAGGAAGAAGATGCCATTAGACAATCCTTTGAGATTTACGACTTTGGAGATGTTACCAAGTTGGAAATCAACGATACAGTGCTAAAAACGCCGATGAACGGGTAATCAACGTGGGAAAACATCAGAGATCGTCTAGCGAAGTCAACCGCCCAGGGGATGCACGTAACGAGACCAATCAACGAGAAAAAGTAGGACCAAAAATAAAAATGTTACTGCGAAGTGGCAAAATAGTAGGACTTTTAAGCCAAAGTGAACTGAATAAAAAAACGAGAATGTTGCGAAAAGAGAGGGGAAGGGGCAGATAGGCCTAGTTATCAGATAGGAACAGAAAGTGAGGTAGAGGTAGCAATAGGAAAAGACCAAAGGTTACTAATGATCATGTTTGAAAGACTAGAACAGAATATGAAGGAAATAGGTCAGAAAATGGAGCAAAATAAGGTAGAATTAAAACAGGACATAGAACAAAGTTTAGGTCAGAGAATGGAACAAAATAAGGCAGAATTAAAACAGGACATAGAACAAAGTTTAGGTCAGAAAATGGAGGAAATGAGAAAGGACTTAGAACAGAAAATAGAATTAGGAAGACAGAACTTAGAGCAGAAAATAGAACTTAATAGGAAAGAATTAGAGCTAGATTTGGGAAAGAGAATAGAATTAGGAAGACAGAACTTAGAACAGAAAATAGAATTAGGAAGACAGGAGTGTAAAGAAAATATGAAAGTAATGGAAACTAATTTGAAATTAGTACATAAAAACATAAATGAGACAAAGGAAGCTTTAGAAGCTAGGATAGAAATCATAGGAGATAGGATGGGAAAAATAGAATCGTAAATGAGACAAAATAAGATTGTATTAGAAGGAGAAATTGGTAGATGTAGAGATGAAATAACAGAATGTAATGCAAGTGTAGACTGTAAGATTACAAATGTAAAAGTAGAAATAACTGAGGAATTAAGGAAAGAAATTGAGGTAGTAAAGAAAGGTATTATTAATGAAACTGTAGAACAAATTGTCATTCCTAAAATTAAGACTATGGCTGATGTAGTACAATCACAACAAGATGCTATGAATGATATGAAACAAAGTCACTTAGGAATAAAGAATGATTTAAAATCAATTTGTGAAGAAGTGAGAAAAGGAAAAGAAAGTTTGGCTAATGTAAATGATGTTGTGAATGCACTACAAAGGCAAAATGATGATTTAGATGTAAATGATGTACAAGATGAGTTATTTGAATAATGTACAAAATGTTGACTCACCATACAGAGAAAGAGGTTCACAATTAAACAATGACACAACACACAACACATGCTACACCAACAGCATATTACATGAAATCACACCACCTACATTTGACGAGGAGAAGGGAGGCGATCCAAAACTCTTTGTTAAAGAGATGGAAGAGTATTTTAAAGTGAAAAGGATACCAAATGAGCTTAGGATGATGATAGTCAAGAAAAGCTTAAAAAACAAAGCATTAGAATGGCTAAGGTTAACACTAGCTGGTCATGAATCATATAGCTCATTCAGAAATCTATTCCTATCAAGGTATTGGGGCCCAGCCAAGCAAAACCAGACTAGGGTACACCTAGCGACAGGTAGATATGATCCGACCAAAGGGTTATCGCTAGTCGATTATTTTATGAAAGTAAATGTAACAGTATCTCTTTTCTGAAGTTGGGCAAAATATTACAAATGGCATAATTTTACTGAGAAAGTGTAACCAAAAATTAAATTCCAAGCTCTTAAAGATTCTCTTATATCCAGAGGTCTGGTCAAGTGTTCGTGAATGTTCAATTTTATCTACGAGGTGCATCCAGAAAGTAAGTCCCTATCACGTCTAGAAATGGCACCACTAGTTGGATAGGAGTGCGCGTGCGCAGGAGAAGAGAGGAAGTATATGGTAACATTGCAGTAAAGTTTCAGTTTTGTGATGGCAGTAGTTACTGCTCTGTGCTAGGAGAAAATGGCTGGCCAATATTGTCTCCCACCAAATGCGAGGTTCGCGCAGTCATCCGATTTTTGCATGCTCAAAAGCAATCTCTAGCAGAGATCCATTGTCAATTGTGTCACGTGTATGGACAGGACATTATGTGTGACAGTAAGGTAAGACGATGGTGCAGGCAATTCACAGAAGGAAGAACCAATATTCACAACGAAGACCATAATGGCCGACTGTCACTGGTGATGCCAGAATTGTTGGAAAGTGTGCGGCAAGCAATTGTGCAGAGCCGGCACTTCACAATTTCAGAACTCTCTTAGCATTTTCCCCAGATGTCTTGCTCGCTTTTGCACAAAATTGTCTCCCGGTGGCTTGGTTTTCACAAAGTGTGTGCAAGATGGGTGCCTAGACAACTGACAGATGAACACAAAACCAAATGTCTGGCCACAGCATTGACATTCCTACAGCGATAAGCAGCGGAAGGTGACCAGTTTCTCGACAATATTGTCACTGGGGATGAAACATTGGTGGTGCATTCCACACCAGAGACAAAACAACAATCAATGCATTGGAGGCATAGTGGTTCACCTGTGAAGACCAAATTCAAGCAGACAATCTCTGTCAAAAAAATCATGCGCACTGTCCTCTGGGATCGACGTGGTGTCCTCTTGTGCAGCTTTTTACTGTGAGTGAAGACCGTAAATGCTGATTGATATTGCCAGACGTTGCATAAACTCAGGCAGGCAATCCAGAACAAGAGACGTGAAATATTGACAAGAGGCATTACGCTTGGGCATGACAATGCAAGACCCCATACAGCCAACACCACACGAAATGTGCTGAATAAGTTTGGATGGGAGGTCTTCAAACATCCACCCTACAGCCCCGACCTCGCTCCAAGTGACTTTCATCTATTCCGTCTCATGCAGCGTTTTCTGGCAGGAAAACGTTTTCACAGTGACGCTGAGGTGCAGGATGAAGTGACTTTGTGGCTGCCGACATTGGCGGCAGAATCCTATGACTTAGGCATAGAAGTAGTGGTGCACTGTTGCGATAAATGCCTCAACAATGGTGGTGACTATGTTTAAAAGTAGCCAGTGAGTCTATGTAATTATTCCAATAAATATTTCTTACTTAGTGATGTTTTTGTTCTCTTAATCGGTCATCGTATCTTCTTAATTCAATCCATGCACTGAATAACGTCACTCTTATGATCAAATACAGTATTCACAATTTTAGACAAGAAGTTCCAATGAGTATTGTTTCCCTGGATAATCTTGTCTGTGCCATTTAATCTAGAACAGCAGTGCGCAGCGGACGGACTGACACACACACACACACACACACGCACCCACCCACCCACGCACGCACGCACGCACACACACACACACACACACATGCATGCACCCCCACACGAGCTCTGCAACAACCATGCATCCAAACACATTAAATGGAGTATTTCTTTTAGAAAAATCAAAGTTCTTATAATTCGTAAAATACAAAGGTGGAATAATTTTATTCTTTCCTCAATTGTAAAATATAATTAAATTAAAATTACTTGATTTATTGTAGTAAAATCGAGAGAAAAATCTGGTCATTACACAACACTGCAACACAAGCAATGGCCGCTACTGCACAATCTCTGTTTCTCTCGCTTTCTCGCTCTCTCTCGTGCATGCACCCACAGACCCACAGCATATTAGGTTCAATGGAAAACGTCCTCTACCCTAGGTACCCAAATGGCAGAGAGAGAGAGTAAAAAATAAAAAATGAGCATCCATGTTCAAATCAGAATGTTACATTTAAACAACATTTTCCAGCTTATTTATTTACCTCTACTTTTTCCTGGCTGGTAGACACTTCTGGAATTTGAGAAAGATCTGTTTGGAGGGATTTGTCACACATTACTACAGAATGGAAAATACTTTGTTGTGAAACCCTGTAGAGTTCAATACGTGTGGCCTCTAGTTCTTCCCTTAAATGCACACACTGTTGTTGTAGACCCCTCAGAAATCTAACTTCTGACTGAGATTCTTCTAGGGAGAGTGACGCCTGCACTATTTCTTGCCGACGTTGTTCCAGTTCCTGTTGCATATATCCCATTGCTTCACGTTCAGCATTCAGCCTGCATTTCAAAAATCATAAGTTTAATATATTTAACATTAATTCAATAACTACAAAAAAAATTTAAATTCTTTAGACTTAACTATGGCAACCAAACTGATTCACTGAATACAGCGAGCATAGCATATAAGATGATTTAAAACAAAACGGACGGACGGACGGACGGACGGACGGACGGACGGACGGACGGACGGACGGACGGACGGACGGACGGACGGACGGACGGACGGACGGACGGACGGACGGACGGACGGACGGACGGACGGACGGTCGGTCGGTCGGTCGGTCGGTCGGTCGGTCGGTCGGTCGGTCGGTCGGTCGGTCGGTCGGTCGGTCGGTCGGTCGGTCGGTCGGTCGGTCGGTCGGTCGGTCGGTCGGTCGGTCGGTCGGTCGGTCGGTCGGTCGGTCGGTCGGTCGGTCGGTCGGTCGGTCGGTCGGTCGGTCGGTCGGTCGGTCGGTCGGTCGGTCGGTCGGTCGGTCGGTCGGTCGGTCGGTCGGTCGGTCGGTCGGTCGGTCGGTCGGTCGGTCGGTCGGTCGGTCGGTCGGTCGGTCGGTCGGTCGGTCGGTCGGTCGGTCGGTCGGTCGGTCGGTCGGTCGGTCGGTCGGTCGGTCGGTCGGTCGGTCGGTCGGTCGGTCGGTCGGTCGGTCGGTCGGTCGGTCGGTCGGTCGGTCGGTCGGTCGGTCGGTCGGTCGGTCGGTCGGTCGGTCGGTCGGTCGGTCGGTCGGTCGGTCGGTCGGTCGGTCGGTCGGTCGGTCGGTCGGTCGGTCGGTCGGTCGGTCGGTCGGTCGGTCGGTCGGTCGGTCGGTCGGTCGGTCGGTCGGTCGGTCGGTCGGTCGGTCGGTCGGTCGGTCGGTCGGTCGGTCGGTCGGTCGGTCGGTCGGTCGGTCGGTCGGTCGGTCGGTCGGTCGGTCGGTCGGTCGGTCGGTCGGTCGGTCGGTCGGTCGGTCGGTCGGTCGGTCGGTCGGTCGGTCGGTCGGTCGGTCGGTCGGTCGGTCGGTCGGTCGGTCGGTCGGTCGGTCGGTCGGTCGGTCGGTCGGTCGGTCGGTCGGTCGGTCGGTCGGTCGGTCGGTCGGTCGGTCGGTCGGTCGGTCGGTCGGTCGGTCGGTCGGTCGGTCGGTCGGTCGGTCGGTCGGTCGGTCGGTCGGTCGGTCGGTCGGTCGGTCGGTCGGTCGGTCGGTCGGTCGGTCGGTCGGTCGGTCGGTCGGTCGGTCGGTCGGTCGGTCGGTCGGTCGGTCGGTCGGTCGGTCGGTCGGTCGGTCGGTCGGTCGGTCGGTCGGTCGGTCGGTCGGTCGGTCGGTCGGTCGGTCGGTCGGTCGGTCGGTCGGTCGGTCGGTCGGTCGGTCGGTCGGTCGGTCGGTCGGTCGGTCGGTCGGTCGGTCGGTCGGTCGGTCGGTCGGTCGGTCGGTCGGTCGGTCGGTCGGTCGGTCGGTCGGTCGGTCGGTCGGTCGGTCGGTCGGTCGGTCGGTCGGTCGGACGGACGGACGGACGGACGGACGGACGGACGGACGGTCGGTCGGTCGGTCGGTCGGTCGGTCAGGTCAGGTCAGTCAGTCAGTCAGTGTGTGTGTGTGCGTGCATGTGTTAGGATAAACAGTGAGCTGAATGGGATGATCTTGTGTGTTTTTCTAACTACTGGCCAGGATCACTGCTAGTCTGCCCTGCTAATAAATTCAGAAATGCAGAGCAATTTAATTCAGTGTATTAGAATACTATTGCATTGACATTCAATGAGTTAGAAGCATTCTCATCCCCTGCAGGTGTATATCATTCTGTTCATCCAGAAAGTCCAGAAATAGATTATAACTTTTTATAGATTCCAACTTTTGTTGCAAAATTGCGGAGAAAACCAATAGGTATGCAGCTCAGATTCAAGCTACAAAGGCAGATTCAAAATGGGAAGAAACAAACTCAAGGGATGAGTAGAATTTCAAACTCAAGGGAGATACAGGCCTATTTAGGTATTTTGATAATATATGGGTATGGTGGATTTACCTGAAATTAGGACTACTTTTTGGGGGATTATTGCATTTGTCCAATTGTAAGACAAGCAATGACTTTGCTCCACTTTCAAAAGATATTACAATATCTTCACCTGAATGACGAATCTGCAAAGCCACAATTATGAGCAGATTCTTATGGTTATCTGTATAAGGTATGACCTGCTTTAGACATAATAAAAAAGTTTACAAATGTCTACAAGCCAAATCGCGATCTCTCTGTTGATGAAGCGATGATAGGTTTCAAAGGGCGCTTCTTTTTTAAACAATACATGCCCGCTAAACTTACAAATTCTATAAAATCTATCTGGGGAAAAAAGAGGTGAAAAACAGCAATCTTCTACTTGGAGAACAGGTTGTAAGAAATACAAGGGATTCTGGCACCACGTCTACTTTGATAAGCTTTTTACTTCCACATGGTTAATGAAATTACTTTTAGAGAAGAAGATATATGCATGTGGTACAACTCGTGCCAGAAGGAAAGACTGGCCAAAACAATTTTCTAAGCCAAAACAACTGAAACTGTGCAGTGATAAACTACACACGTAGGGACTGACCTCGCGGATCAAAGGAGGGAGTGTTACTCTGTCAGCTGGCCTTAAAAAATGGTGGAAATGCTTGTTCCATTTCATAGTGAATGCTGCCTTTGTTTATAGTTTTATAATACACAACATTTCAAACAGACCTGCTTCTACAGCTCATGGCAACAGACTTCTTCACTACAGGCAAAATTTAGTGCGACAGCTAATCGCAAACTTCACATCCCGCAAGCGAGCGGGATTTCAGCATAGCCTACTTCTGCTACCCCTGCACCCAGTTCTCTTCACACCCTTGTAAAAATTCCAGGCCAGGTGAAGTCATGTGCACAGTGTATTGTGAAGAAAAGGAAAACACAATCAGGCCGTGGCATACAGTCACAGTACAAGTGCAAACAGTGTGACATTGCCCTGTGTAGAATTGAGTGTTTCCTCAGTTATCATCAAGTGAGAGGGGGTGGAAATTCAAAACTAACACAGGGTGTACATACCAAACCATTAATAACCATAAGAGTATATAGAACATTCTTATTGTGTAACAAAATAGTGTGAGTAACATTTTATGGACCAGTTTCAATATCTTCAATATAATAATGGCAGGGATGTTAAGATTTTAAGGGTGAATATCATAAAATTTTGCAGAAATTATTTTAATTTTATTTTAGCTAACTTTAGGATATTTTAGTCTGGTTTTTAAAATTTATTTATGTATTGCTAAGCTATTACATGTAAATATGGCCGGTGTTCAGCCCTGGCTCATTACCAGTCATATTCATATTCTACAATAATTCCTTAATTCTAACTTATTCCAGCACTTATATCTTATTATTCAACTCTATTTACTGTCCAAATCCATTTATTTTTCACATTATGTAAAAATCTTGCTACCCTCTTACTGTCTTTATTAAGCATTTCAACTATAGAGTGTTTAATATTCCAAAATAGCAAAATTTAATTCCTTTAATATTGTGGAATATTAAAAATGTGTTACAAAGGGGTGCATATGTTTTCCTTCAATGGAGTTGATGTTTTCAGTTATAAACATTTGAAATAAAACATATCTTATTTACTGCAAACCAATTTTAAATAAGTTATTAATTAAACACATTATTTCAGCCAGTAAAAGATACTGTAATTATGCAACTATATAGGTCATTTTTAGTTTAATATCTGCAGTAGCAGCTCAAAATTTAAAGGGACACAAGTCTGCTGGGAGAACAACTAGCTTATATTGTGTGTATAGCAAAGGTTTAAAGAATGGTATTCCTTAAGTAAACCACAACCAGTAACAGTAGTTACTGTAGCTCAGAGTTACTTAAAAGTTTACAATAACACTAAGTACTCACATAATATGTACCAAACATACAATCTGGTACACCCATAACATATGTGTGAGTGAGTGAGTGAGTGAGTGAGTGAGTGAGTGAGTGAGTGAGTGGGTGGGTGGGTGAATGAGTGAGTGAGTGAGTGAATGAGTGAGTGAGTGAGTGAGTGAGTGGTGTTTAAAGGCCCGTTGACAACTAGGTCATTAGGGCTCACCCATAACATATGTGTGAGTTTCAAACAGGGTTGCAGAAAATAAACATATGGTGGCACCGCAAATTCCAGTACCTAGTATAATAGTACAATAAATAAACATAATATTGCGATACAGCAGCTAAGGCCCAAGATTGATGGCAGATAAGTGTCAGGAAGTCGGAATAGTCAATAAATAAGGCACTCACCCAGCATAATCATGATAAGCACAATTACCAGGTAATCAGAATCTTCTATAAGTTTCATCTTCTGAAACATTCTGGAGCCCTGTGGAAATTTCCTACTGCTATATAAGCGAGTGCTCTCAGAAGTCAGTGAGTTTTGCAAAGCGAGTATGTGAGTGAGTGAGATAGCGAGTATTTTTCTGTTGCGACAAATAATGTGCCATTCTCCAAGCAACTTTGTGATGATGTGCAGTGAGTGCTGTTACTGCAAGGGAGTAGATTTCTAGTGTTGGACTCCCCAGAGTGAACCACCTGGAAGAAGAGGCTGTATCAGACCTATTTCATTATGCCTCTTTGTCACAGGAAAAACTGAAGTGGATGTAAAATTGAAGTGACAGTGACAACTGGAACTAGTTCACATTACTGAAGCAATAGAGTGAGCTAAGTGAAGTCTCAGGGAAAATTGGACTAGGTTAGTCATAGTGAAAACTAAGTGAAGTGAGAATTTTAAAAACTGGAGGGTGTAACAGTATTATGAACAAATTGTATGTCCCAATCATAACCTCAATATACTCATATTGTGGTGAAACATGATAATGTGGGTCCAAATGACACAAGCATAATATGCGTAAATGTACAGTAATAAATGGTCATTAAAACACTTCTAACCTCCTACTAAGTGGTTCCAAAATTGTTCCAAATGCTTATAAAGTCTGCAATTCCCACAGCCTCTCTATGGTTAATCACAAGGCCCTCCACCCCCCTAAGGTATCACATTTTAAAATAATAAAGAAGAAATAAAGAGGTTTGAGTCTTCACAGTTGTAATAACCAGTTTTAACAAAAAGTAAGCATATGTGGCAGAAACAAAAATTCAAACTGAAATATGTAACATTAATCCGAAATACAAATGTTTAATACAGGGCTGCTGCTATTTAAAATCTTAATTTCTGGCCTTTTTAAAGGTTTAGATGCTCTTGTATATAAATTAATGTATTTATTTGCACTTTAATTAACTTACTTGAAAAAAAATTGAAATCCATTTGAATTCATTTGCCCAGGAATAATTCATCCTACTCTTAGCAACAATTGTTTGTTTTCATATTTTGTTATGAAAAAGTAATAAGATACAAACAATTACTAGTAAAATTAATACTTAACAATAGAGGCAGACTGTGCTATATACTGCTGGTGAATCATGGAAAGCATTATAATATATTTAACCATGTACACTTTGTTAAATTTCAATTTATTTCAAGTTAGTGGTGTTGCAAAATGAAGAAAACCAGTGCAGTCAAAATGTGAGAAAAATTGCATGATCAGCACACAAGTCCTTTGCTGATGACTGGAAGCACTGAAATCTCGCAAATCAACAATATCAGTTACACAAGCAAAGAAAAGGACCTCCACTGTCACCAGAAATATCTCATACTTTAATATACAGAATATTACAAGAAGAGAAGAAAGCAGATGAAAATGGACTATTATTACAGCTCCAAGAAAGAAATAAACTAACACAAAACCAATGAAAACAGCAGCCATTTTATTTATGAAATGCACCATATGCCATACAATTTATAGAGTATATACAGAGTGTCTCGCTTACACATTTAATATTACAAACCTTTATAACTTGTAGTTGTGAGACAGAATATTAAAAGACCCCAAAAGAAAATCGTTTATGTGAATATCTGTTAAGAGTGTAATTTGTTTTTGATGTTGGTATGAGTTGGTTAAATGACGAAAACGTGTTACTAATGTTCATTGTTACAAACAATTAAGTTTGTTTAAAGGAGTCATAAATATTTCCATATTTAATTTTAATATATAAGTATAAATAAAAAAATTATATGTGTTCAATATTGAAAGCGAAGGGAGAATGGCTAAGGATCGCTTCCCTAACAATGCGAGAACTATTTGATGAACGCATATGCGGATGTACACGTGGGAGTCGGAATGCGAGACTTGCAACTAAAAGAATTAGGATTAGCTTGAGAGGTAGAACTGGAACTTAAAAATTCAATGCCACAACTGGGATTTGAACCACAGACCTTCCACTTACTGGGCGGACGCTCTAACCACTGAGCTATTGTGACAAACTGCCAGAATGGCATTAAATTCTCAAACCAGTTCGTATTTCTCCTGGTAAACCACAAAGGCAGTCTCACATCAGAGAAATACGAACTGGTTTGAGAATTTAATGCCATTCTGGCAGTTTGTCACAATAGCTCAGTGGTTAGAGCGTCCGCCCGGTAAGCGGAAGGTCTGTGGTTCAAATCCCAGTTGTGGCATTGAATTTTTAAGTTCCAGTTCTACCTCTCAAGCTTTGCCCACACACGGCTTGTGTGTTTAAAAACACCAACAGTAAGTTTGTTGGCATAAATAAATAATAATTAGGATTAGCGTCTATGTGTTCGGCGTAGATGGACATATTTTTATGTGTACGCGTCATAAAATAGTGAAAGTAAATTTACTAAGTATTTAAAGACTGTGTAAAATAAGTGAGACATTAGTTAACTTTAATAAGTTAGTTAATACAAAGTGTGCGAGTAAATAAAAGGACGTAAAATAGATGAAGTGTAAAGTGATAGAAAACACATTTAGCGAAATATCGCTAAATTTTCAGACATTAAATCTCGGCGATGCTAGGGAAGTCGATCCACTGAAATAAAAGACTTGTAACTGTGATATTATTTAAATACTGTGAACAAGAAGGTGCAAATAAAATGTTTCACTGAAGTTAAACCCGAGTGTATGTTCATTCCATCCAGTACCATGACCCGAGATTACGAAAGAGTCAAAAGCTCATCAACATCACATTCGTAATACATAAAAACAGCACCAGTTGTATTAGATCCAGATAAAAAAGCATTTGACATTCCTATGATTAGTAGGTCTCTTGCCATTTATGATTGCAGAAATGACAATGATCACATTATTAGAAGAATTAGAATGTACAAAGATAGTGATATGGACACTACAACAGGTTTTCTGTGTTGCTGTGCTGACTGAAACAAAATCTGTGAAGTGTGTACAACATTTTCGCTGTGAATTTATCCTTGGCCATTATGGTGGTAATGTGCCCTATGTAAGCATTATGAAATGGAACAGACAGTTACAGGAAACTAGTAGTCTTTTGTCTACATGTGAAAAGCACAGAAAATGGAATGTGTCTGCGAAAAATGTGGAAAGATTCATAAAGCCTTGTCATGGAAAGTTGCTTCACCAGAAAAGCATGACGGAAAGCACCATCCTCTTCAATTTTATCCAAGATATCTGCTACGAATGTGTTCCAGTTGTTTTTGTTCTGAGGATAGATTTGCTGGTGTAACTGAATCTTGTAGGGCCATAGATGTAATCTTTTGTGGACTACATCATGAGCCGTAGACCGAGGAATGGCAAGCTCTACATTGGTGCATTGAATTGACTTCTTTGGACTTCTTAAGAAGGCTGCACAAATCCTTTGCACAGACACATTCCATATGCTATACTTTCATGTGTAATGTTAAATTTATAGGCCATACACTCTGTATTATATTAGACTAAATTGTATGGCTAGAAAGGATATACACCACCATGGTAAAAGCAAGGATGCTATATGCAGCAGAAATATGGGGGCTGGAAAAAGGTTGGGAAAATGTAGGCATAATACACAGAAAGTTTTGTAAAATAACCAGTGCTCTTTTTCTGGGGGAATGCTCGGGGATGCATTCCCCGAAACATTTTCTGAAAACAAAATTGAAAAACCACTTATTTTCTCAATTAAAAAAGTAGGAAATGTGATTTTATAGCTAGCAATTGGTTTTATTAATATTTGTTGGGTTGATTTCAATTGAAAGGGGTTATAGTAGCGTTAGAATCTCTTTGCAACCGTCAAAAATAAGCACATAACAAAACAACAACAATCGCTTTGCTATCTATCTTCTCAGCGAGCTTCTTGTTCACTATTGGTTAATTTGTGTTTATGAATAATAATGTGTGTATATGTGATCTGAGCAAAGAATCAAAATCAGTACTCTTTGGATCTAAGTCGATCTGTTCCATGTTCATAGGTATAGTTCAAATCCTCACAGTGGTAGACGTGATAATATGTTGCGTCTTGTTTACGCTTAGCGGCTTATCCATGCTTGTAGTGTATTGTACAGTGTGCATGTGGTTTTTCAAGTTAAAAGACGTGATGAGTAGAACAATAGCTAAATATTTTACGTGGTCTCCAGCATCCAAGAAAATTAAACAGAGCAACGATAAATGCATTGCAAATTTGATGATGGTGGATAACAGTGCAGCCGAAAACGAAAGCAGTGAAAGCATGTATGATGTTGAGTGAATGCATGTGTGATGAAAAATTAGATGAGAACTCTGATTGTTGGTGTTTAGATAAAAAAATTCATTTTGTGCAAAACATGACAGGTTATTGTTTAAAAACAAGAAATTTGGTTGCAGAATATATGGAGAAGTTAGGAAACTAGAATCAGACAAACAAACAAGGGATGAATATTGCACAGGCATGGGCTACAATTTCTGTGTCATCTTATGAGGATGCAAAGAAAAATGAGATGATATCTCTGCGAAAGAAAATATTCAAACATAAGGAAAATTCTGCTCATCGAACTGCATCTAAGATTTTGCGTAACTCCAAAGAAAACACTTTAGGAAACGCTTGCGTGAGCACCTTCAAAAACGAAAAAGAAGTGACTGCAAATGTGTTTCGTACGGTGTACAAAGTTGCTAAAAAGAGCCAGGTTTTTAATGATTTTCAGTCTGAGATTGAACTTTAAGAACTAAATGGAGTAAACATAGGCCGCATTTTACACTCTGGAAATGCTTGCACAAACATTAATCATATTGAATCTTAGATGAGAAGTACTGTTCTAAATAAAATAATTGACTCCAGATGCAAAATATCATTAATAATTGACGAAAGTATGAGAATTAGCCAACTAGCATCTTTGATAATTTACATGAGAACAAAGCTCCCCGAAATGAACGAGCTTACAAATCCTTTTGTGGATATAGTTGAGCTGCATGAAGTGACTGCTGAAGGTATATACAGTACATTGTTGAGGTGTTTAAATGTAGATTTCTGATAATTTTCTCTGAGAAAATCTTATTGCAATTGCAACAGATGGAGCTGCAGTAATGATGAGAAACAAGAAAGATGTTGTAAAATTACTGAAAAAGAATTTCCCACATATTTTAGTCTGGCATTGTGTCAACCATAGACTTGAGCTGTTGGTTGGAGATGTGATAAAAAAAAGATTTCCCATCTCAAGTAAATCACTTAAAAGTCTTTTTTAGATAAATTGTATTCACTGTACCATCAGTCAGCAAAGAATGTACGAGAGCTGAGACAACGTGCTGAACAGCTTGAAACTCAGTTACTGAACATAGGTAGAATTTTAGGCAACAGATGGGGTAGCCTTAAGTTTCAGAACTATTAGCTCTTTGGAACAATTTTCAAGTTTTGGTTGTTCACTTTACTGCTGCTAAAGGTGATGAAAACAGAGACTCTACTGAAAGGAGGGTGCATTAGGGCTTGTTAAAGCATATTACAAAGGTTGATTTCATTCTTGATCTTGGACTGAAATGTGATGCTCTTCAAGAATTGTCAGAATTAAGCCTTGAGATGCAATCACGAGACATGACATTGTATTCAGCAAATCGAAAGGTTAAAAACCAACTAGTCTTTGAAGAACAGAAAGTGAACAGTGGACCTCATTATAATGAAGCATTTGAAGCACAACAACAATTGAGCTTCAGAGGTACTGTTCTAGATAGTGCATCAAAAAAGAACTATCTTAGCCATTCAGAATTTTATGAATCATTGAAAGGAAGAATGGAGAGTCGGCTTCTACAGGCAACAGACAAAGGAATTTCTAAGTGTGCCCAAGTGTTAGACATCTCACTTGGCCTAATAATCCTGGGATTGCATATGATGAACATGAAATAAAATCCTTATGTAAACGTTTAGAACTACCTCAAAGAGAAATTCTGAGGGATTTCAGAGATTATATCATCGACAAGAAAGTACTAGTCTCTACTTTTTCTTGTGAATGTACTGAAGTGTGTTCCAATTTCTACCAGTGAATGTGAGCGGGGATTTTCCCAAAGGAATCTGATTGTTACTCCTCCTAGAGCTTCATTACACCATTCTACAGACAGTCAGCAATTTAACGTTTATTAAATTATAAATTGGTTGAACCTCCTCTCCAACTATTTAACCCAACAGTTTATGTGAACTGTTGGTTTATGAAAGATTGACACCTTGCAACGGACCCCAAGAGCAAGCAGAGACTGGATCAAAGATGAAATTATGCTACTGTGGAAGCTGCTGTGATAAGGTATTTTTAATTGAATATAGTTCAAAGGGAGAATCTGAAAATATAACATTGATGCCCCCCTCCTGTGGGTTTATTTATTCATTGTTGTTATTATTATTATTATTATTATTATTATTATTATTATTATTATTATTATTATTATTATTATTATTATTATTATTATTATTATTATTATTATTATTATTATTATTATTATTATTATTATTATTATTATTATTATTATTATTATTATTATTATTATTATTATTATTATTATTATTATTATTATTATTATTATTATTATTATTATTATTATTATTATTATTATTATTTAGATGATTGGAGCTGCAGCGACAAGTAGAAGGCAGCAGCAAACAGTCAATATTGAAATCTAGCCTATTTATGTACTCATTACACACAGTAATGTTATCTGCTCGGCTTACTTCATTTCTTGTGCAACATACAGACTACTTAGTTGAAGTAAACAAGTCCGAGAGTTCCCCTGAACTTTTTTTTTAAAAAAAGGACACTGAAAATAACATTGGGGTTACCAAGGAGTTCACCAAATGGAGTAGCACAGCCAGAACTAGGGAGAGTAGGAGCAAAAGGTAAAATGGTAGAAAGGGCAGTTAAATACTGGTTTAGAATAAATACATTGGAGGAAAGTTATATATTAAAACAATGCATGATTGTATAGGAGAAAATGGGGAAAAAAACTTGGATGCACAAAATACAGATAATATAGGTATGGGCAGAAAGAAACAATGAAAGTAAGGGTTTCTGGAGAGAAATTAGAACAAAGGTGGAAGATACCAAACAGCAAGAAATTCTGAGCATCTTAGCGACAAAAGGTCATTAACAGATTATAGCTTCTTAAAAATGTAATGGGGGAGAGAGAAATACCTCAAAGTATGCAATATAGAAGCCAGAATGGGGTATGCATGGGCTAGGATGGTGGTGATGAACTTAAGTAGCATGATAGGAATAAAAAGGGGGGAGAGATTCACAAAATGCGGTAGATTGTATGATAATTGGCACTATATTTTGGATTGTAATGGTACGGATAAAGGAAGAGAGAATCTAGTACCCAAAAATTGAATGACCTCCCATTAAGTTAGGAAAATTTTCAATTCAAAATCAGACAAATACATTGAGAAAGCAGGAAAGTATTTAGGAAAAATGAGGTTGAAATAGCTAAAAGAACTATGAGGAAATAGGGCAAATCGAAAAGGATAGTGAGGGGTAAAAGTAATGAGTGACTGTAATAAACTTCCCCATTATATACTGTTGTTAGCTAATGCCGGATTTCTGACAATGAAGTCATTAATCCTCTTGCTCTCCAATGTTTTTCACTGATAGATAGGGCGCTAGAAGTAGCTGGGCATATTTGAAGGTGGTCTCGGTTCATTTCCTCTTGCACATCACATAGAGGACAGAGTGGTGAGGAATATATCCCAATTCTGTTTAAATGTTTTGTCAGACAATCATGTCCTGTAATCAACCAGAAGGTTGCAACTGCCATTTTTCGAGGATACTCAGGAATTACTGTTTGAATGTTTGGTACTTTCCATCTTTTATTTTTTGATTTTTCATAGATATATATTGCAATAATTTTTTTGAATTCGGAGTTGACTAATCTTTTAGCTGCATAAAATGGTAGATTAACTATACATTTCTGTACACTGCTGGTACCCTTTTATGCAAGAAAATCAGCTTTGTCATTACCACTCAGTCCATAGTGAGCTGGTATCCATTAGAAGACTAGGCGTTTTTGAAGTGCTGTTAGATGGGTAAGGATTTCCCAACATTCTGTAATTGTTTGACTTTTTGGTGACAACTTGGAAGTAATTGCTATAATTGCCACCCCGGAATCTGAGAGAATAACTGTGGTGCGGTTTTTGTAATTATTAATATCGTTGTGTCTTTGAGCAATTGAGATCTTTGTGATCTCAGGGCTTGGTAACGGATGGAATGAAAAATCACATGATGTTTCTTCACCACAATGTATTATTTTATTAACACTTCATCGATACTTTACATTAAATAATTCCTCTCAGCACCATTCTAAATTATTTAAAACGCTTCCACCTTCTCATTTAGTGGAACCAATGCTTGATGAAAGTCTGGTGAAAATTCTATGTTCACACTACCTAAATATGTCCTTTCACTTCGATTACACACACGCGAGTGGACAGTTTATGGCATCACTTCACGCGACACCGCCTTTTTCGTATACATCCGCGTATGCGTCCATCAAATAGTTCTTTCTTGTTAGGGAAGCGATCCCTAACCATCCTCCCCTACTTTTATTATGGAACACATATAATTCTAATATTTATACATATATATTAAAATCAAATATAGAAAGATTTATGACGTCTTTGGGCAAACTTAGTTGTAACAATGAACCTTATTAACACGATTTTGCCATTTAACCAACTCATACCAATATCAACAAACAAATTACACTTTTAACAAATATTCACATAAACGATTTTCTTTTGGGGTCTTCTAATATTCTGTCTCAACTGCTTGATGAAAATATGAAATTCTATACTAAAGGTTTTGTAGGGCCATTCAAATTGCTTCAATTTCTCCATCAAAGTTTGTAGTTCCATAACTTAAAGATTTGTAATAGGAAAAGAGGTGACACGTGACTCCAGCCCCTATTCCAACTCGGTTTGATATCAGTGACCCATCAGTATAAATATGGAGCCATTCATGTTCCAGAAATCTAGTATGGATTGTCTCTAATGCCAATAATTTTAGAACACTAGCTGGAATATCACTTTTCTTAATTTCTTTTGTCAGGTGTAAATAATATGTGATGTCTAATGTTTGTGTCAGATTGACTTTATATATAAAGTTTTCCTTCGAATTACGAAGGTCTAAATTCTTCTTGATGTCTTGAATTTTGGAAAGAGAGCTTTCCTGAGTCTTTAGTGTATGTATAAAATTTCTCTTGTTCCATGTATTGAATGGGAGTCTGATCAACTTTTCATGTTGAATAAGAGCTGCTTTTTCTATTTCATATTCAATGGGGTATTGATTGGTTAGTATTTCCATAGCTGCTATTGGTGTGGTTTTGATAGCACCAGCAATTGAGGAGCGTTTTTTCAAAACTCGATAGATGCAAAATTTTACGAAATTGAGTTATATATAGTATCAGCATAATTTTCACCTTCTGCATCGTTCTGTGAAATCAGATTTTGCAAAATTTGATTCTTGTCCTGTGTACTATGTGTAGAACCTAGGGAATATCAGCAGTTTTTTTCAAAACTCGATAGATGCACTTGCTCAGTTAAAGCAAAGGTTGATAGATGCAATTTTATGATTTTATAATCCAAAGTGTAGCAACCTCAATTCTATGAAATGCATGTTGGCATTGACTGCCATCTCACTGTTGTGATTCTTGGAATTCTCAATCATTTCTGCAAGCTTTGTACGCTGCTGCTTCGTTGGAAATAACTGTGAACTCAGGTTGTGCCCTTGGATTTCACATTCATTTCTGCAAGCTTTTTGTTCCATTTATATCCCGCCTTTAACTGAAGAGGTCATATCGGCGACCTTGCCTATTGGCAATGGTGCTACTCGTTTAACAGTGGGTTTTTCGGTCTTTGGGGTTTTTATACGTTGAATTCACACACACATTCACACTTTCATTCATACTTTCAGACTCAGGGAAGGATGAAGAACAATCTTGACTGGAGAAAAATTCCTTCCCCCCTGCCGGGAATCGAAACCGGGACCCCTTGCACAGCAGGTAGGTGCTTCTACAAGCTTTGTTATACTTACATGGCAATTTTTTTTCTTAGTTGAGACACTGCACTGTACTATGCACAATGGACAGGAGCTCAGATTGTGAAACTGTACCAGTCGTAGAATGTGCTTGAGGTAGAAATTGCAAAAACAAGGAAAGGAAATCAAACTGCAAGCCAAGGAAAACTCATACTCCAGCAATTACATGTTCAGATAGTCTCGAGTGCACTCCACGAAATCCTCAAACTAAAGCTTCCAGGAATCACAGGGGTGTCAAAAGTTAGATTATCTCTCCTGGCTAGAAAATTTCACTTATCTGGGAATGCGTCAAAGGAAATCAGAGGAGGTGACAGAACAGGAATATTACAGAAGGGCATTACTGCTGCTATAAAGCAAGACATTAAGAAGTGCAGATGTAGAGAAAGCTACTATGGAAGAGCAAAATCAATTAGAGGATATTTACCTCCAGAACTTAATATCAGAAAAATGTGCACCAATTTTTGCAACAAAAGAAGATTAAGAAATCTACCAGTCTACTCATTGTCAAAATATAAAGACATATTTTACAACTTCTTCAATCTTTTATTCCGTACACCACACACTGACACATGGGACTGATGAAGATTAAGACAGAGGCGGATGTGGAAAAGAGAAATGAACTAAGAACCATGTACAGACTGCACAAGCACTAATAAAGGTGAAAGCTTACTTATTCATATTGTTTGAAATTTCTTTGTGTGTATTCAATATGTTTATTATATAAATAAAACAAAATATATGTTATTGTGAATGTAGCAGTACTTGGTTTCCAAGTTTATACCTAATAAAATAATCCTTATAAGCATTAATGTGTTGGTTGTATAGTACATTATGTATTATAAAGAGGTGAAAATAAATAAAAAAATAATAAATGCATAAATAAAAAGCAAGAAAAACAATAAATGACAAAAATAACAAAATTTCATGTCTTAATTTCTCGCTCATGCAGAAAAGTTTATCAGCATCTATCGGCTTTTGAAAAAACTCTGCATTTTCAAACCCCAAATTTGCACCTGTCAAACTATGTTATTTGCTTCTTTTCACATTCAATGGGACAGCATCAGGAAGGAGAACTGAATGATTAATATATTTACTGTGCTAACCAATTAGTATTGCCAATAAATAGAAAAAAACGTTTTTCTCAGAAATGCATTTTGTGCATCTATCAAGTTTTGAAAAAACGCTCCTCAATTAGTCTCAAGACTTTGGTTTTGAAAGATTTGAATTTTTGTTTTTTGTATTTGCTGTTACAAGAACTTCGCTGCAGTAAGTAAATAATGGCTTTATATATACATAGCCGTCCCACCCTCCAGTGCTGCACCTCACCAATGACGCCTGTAGTGGGCAGAGGTGGGGGACGCAGCGGCTGGGCGGTAGGCCTTGGCCCTTCGTGGGCTGTCGCACAGGGTTTACATTTACATATATACATAGTATTTTGTGTTCAGAGTTGCTCTGGAACATCTCCACTTCATTCCTGTTCGACGTTTCAATAGTGAAAGGCACCATTCAGCTCTTTGTATTACATTTTCTATTTGTTTGGTCCATGTAAGTTTGGTATCAAATGTAACTCCTAAATGCTTTGCTTACTGTGTCTCTGGCAATTGTTGACCATCAAAATTTAGTTTTATTTTTAGTGTTTTTTTTCTTAGTGAAAAGATTTGGTAGTTTGATTTTGTTGTATTAACAGTCATTAAATTTTCTTTGGTCCACTTATGTAAGTTGATTAAGGATTATTGCATTATTTTTTCTAGTTCTGTACTTTTGAAAAATATAGAGAGCAAGAGGATTAATGACTTCATTGTCAGAAATCCAGCATTAGCTAACAACAACTTTTGTTTGTTGGTTTTGAAGTCCACATTACTAAGTCATTGGCAAATAGTGCACACTTCACACCTGATTCTTGTATTTGTATGGCAGATTGTTAATATATCTTATATATTTAAACGAGCAATTCTTGTATATATTTATTCCATGCAACTTGGAAACGGCGATTTCGATCAAATTTTGTATTCAGATAGAGTTTTGCTTTTTAAGTTCATCTATATAGGCATAATTCCCAAAAAAAAACGCGATTTTACATAAAAAATAACATTTTTTATTCCCGCTTCAACAGTGCAATTCTTGTATATATATTCCCAGTATTTCAGAAACGGCTCTAAAGATTTGCTTAAATTTTGGTATAAATGCATATTACATTCACAGTGTTTTCTCTACTCACTTTTAAGTAACCCATTCACGTCTCTTTCTCTACTCAGTCTTCTATAAACAATTTTCCATAAAAAACATGATTTTGTACCAAAAATATTTTATCCCTACTATACCAATCATACCATGTTCTGTATGCTTGAAACAGAAGTGCTATTACATTCACACTGTTTTCTCCTCTCATTTTTAAGTAACACATTCACATCTCTTTCTCTACTCACTCTTGTGCAAACAATTTTCCATAAAAAGTGTGATTTTGCACCTAAAAACACTTTTATCCCCACTTTTAAAGTAAGTCAAACCATGTTCTGTATGTTTGAAACAGAAGTGCTATTACATTCACACTGTTTTCTCCTCTCACTATTAGGTGATACATTCACATCTCTTTCTTCTACTCACTCATCTACAAAGAAGTCATGCAATTTTCTGTATGTTTGAAATAGAGATGTTGCATATTACATTCACAGTGTTTTCTCTACTTACTTTTAGCTATCACATTTACATGTCGTTCTCTACTCACCTTTCTATAAATAATTTTCCATAAAAAACGTGATTTTGCAACAAAAAGCACTTCTATCGCCACTTTTAAAATTAGTCATACCACGTTCTGTATGTTTTAAATAGAAATGCTATTACATTCTTACAGCTTTCTCCTCTCACTATTAGGTAACACATTCACATCTCTGTCTCTACTCATTCTTCTACAAATAAGTCATGCAATTTTCTGTATGTTTGAAATAGAGATGTTGCATATTACATTCACATTGTTTTCTCTACTCACTTTTAGGTAACACATTCACATCTCTTTCTCTACTCAGTCTTCTATAAACAATTTGCCATAAAAAACATGATTTTGTACCAAAAACATTTTATCCCCACTTTTAAAATAAGTCATACCATGTTCTGTATGTTTGAAACAGAAGTGCTATTACATTCACACTGTTTTCTCCTTTCACTTTTAGGTAACACATTCATATCTCTTTCACTACTCACTCTTGTGCAAACAATTTTCCATAAAAAGTGTGATTTTGCACCTAAAAACACTTTTATCCCCACTTTTAAAGTAAGTCAAACCATGTTCTGTATGTTTGAAACAGAAGTGCTATTACATTCACACTGTTTTCTCCTCTCACCATTAGGTGATACATTCACATCCCTTTCTCTACTCACTCTTCTACAAAGAAGTCATGCAATTTTCTGTATGTTTGAAATAGAGATGCTGCATATTACATTCACAGTGTTTTCTCTACTTACTTTTAGCTATCACATTTACATGTCGTTCTCTACTCACCTTTCTATAAATAATTTTCCATAAAAAACGTGATTTTGCACCAAAAAGCACTTCTATCCCCACTTTTAAAATTAGTCATACCACGTTCTGTATGTTTTAAATAGAAATGCTATTACATTCACACAGTTTTCTCCTCTCACTATTAGGTAACACATACACATCTCAGTCTCTACTCATTCTTCTACAAATAAGTCATGCAATTTTCTGTATGTTTGAAATAGAGATGCTGCATATTACATTCACATTGTTCGGTGAGACCCGTAAGCCAACGACAGGTGTGGTCCTCCAGACATTCTGGGGGTTGTGAGAGAGCGATGTGACCGCCAAAACATAAAAATATGGTGCTCTCTAAAAAGCGGTTACTATTACTGCTATTGCTCTCTTTATATTGGAGAGCAAGAAGGAGGAAAATAAAACAACAACAACAAGATTTCACAAAAACAGAGGCAAAAAATGCTGAGCAAAGCTCAGTCGCCCAGGTACTATATGTTAAAAAGTGTAGTGCTGAGCACTGCGCCTTATGGTAAGCCACGGTGTACCTGTTCATATTTAGATATATTTCTTCTATATCTGGTAGCAATAAAGCATTGTGTTAGGAAATGACATAGCCATGAAAACATTGGACCTTGTATCCCTATTTTTTTTCTTTCTTTAGTAGTTTTGTTCTGCATATAGAATCATATACACTTTGGAAATCAATAAAAACTGATACATTATCTTCTTTTCTGTTAAAGGAGTCTTTGATTTCTTGACTGAAGAGTAAGATTTGTTCATTCGTACAGTGGAGCTCTCTGAATCCAGCTTGACATGAGGAAATTAAATTTTGTGATGTTATAAACCAATTTAACCTATTTGACACTATTCTTTCCATCACTTTTGCTATTATGGTAGTAAGAGCTATTGGTCTATAATTTTTTATACCTGATGCTGTTTTACCTTTCTTCAAGAGTGGGACAATTATTGCTTTTCGCCATTCGGCAGGTACAGTGGTTTTCCAGGATGGATTGTAGAGTTTTAGTAGTTGTTTTGCTGTTTTTCCAAGGTTTTTTATGAACTCTGGATGTATGTGATCTGGTCCAGGAGACTTTCTGATTTTTTAGATTATTAATTGCAATGTTCAGTTCTTGCATATTAAAATTTTGAAAAAAGATATTGCATTGAGTGTTAGCATTAAATTCTCTTTTGTGTTTCAAAGCTTTCTTAAATTGTTTATGTTCCTTTTTATTATTTCTTGTTACTTTATGTGAATTAGCATAATATTTATTGACGTTTCGGGTATGACTGTTGTGTATGATAGGAGTGCTATTTTTTTTCATTCCTGTCCTTGACAGTTTTTATGAACTTATGGGCTTTGTTACCATCGGTCCTATAATCCATTTTTTTCTAAGAAATTATTAAAGTGATTCTTTTTAGCTGCATTAATTTATTTTTTTAATGAGGGACTTTTTTCCCCTTATTTGTATATCTGATATGTTTTTTGTTTGTTCAGCTGTATTTCTAGCTATATTCCTTTGCTTCTTCAGTTCTTCTAACTGGGGGTTCCAAACGGGTTTGAAATTTTTTATTCTTGCATGAGGAATATGTTTTTTTGCGGTTTCTAGGATGACTTTACAGAAATTTTTCTTCATATGATCTGGTTGGTCATGCAGCTGTGAGTTTCTTCTTTAAATTTATTTTCCAGTGCAGTTTTGTATTTGTTCCAATCTGCTTTTTTGAAGTTCCAATACAGATTCATGTGATGTTGAATGACATTTATGTTATCTAGTTTTATATCAGCAATTACTGCTCTGTGACTAGAACTTGGGTCTTCTATAAATTGCTTTAAACAATTGAAACAATATCTGTTGTAGCTAACAAGAGGTCTGGGTTACTGCCTGCTCCAGAGTAATGTATGAAGGTTGTGGGATCTTCTTTATTATAAATCAGTTTAAAGGTTGTATTCAAAAATTCTTCCACTATCTGCCCTGTAGAATCCACTTTTTCATAACACCATCTTTTGGAATGGGCATTGAATTGGTTGGGGAATTTAATGTCATATTGTCAAGTTGCCATGGTAGCTCAGTGGTTAGAGCAGCTGCGTGTGAACTGGAAGGTCTGTGATGCAAATTCTGGTTGTGGCATTGAATTTTTCAGTCCTGATTCTATCTCCCAAACATTGCCCACACATGGCTTGTGTGTTTAAAACCACCAGCAGCAAGTTGGTTGGCATACAAAAATAATGAGTAACTATTTACTGAACGACAAGATAAGATCAATACCTTACTTTCATGCCGACATGTCATTGGTTATAACTATGTCCATCCAGTAGTGTGAATTGTCATCGGAGAGGGTTAAAGAGAAGGATGATAATTTACTGAGCGACTAGAAAAAATCAATACTTCCTCTTCATGCCGACGTGTCATTGGTTATAACTATGTCCAGCCAGTAGAATGAATACTGTTGTCCTTGGAGAGGGGTACAGAAGGGGAAGCCAGGAAGGCCTCATTAAACAATCATGATATTCCTGCATATTACTAAATTCGTTTTCTGTACACATTGGATTTTAAGTGGCTAGTATTGTGCCTTTAATGGGTGGTTTAGCAGGTTTCTCAGGTTGAATTTGTTGTAAGGGGCTGGTTTAATGTTATGCTCATGGAAACAGTTTCTGGAATTCGTTGTGCATCTTATGTTAAGTGGAATAATTTATTGTAAATTCATTTCTCATGTGATGCAATACAGATGCTAGCATAAAGCTGTGCCAAAGGCACCAAGTAATTTCCTGTGGTATCATAAGGACAGTATGGTGCAAACTAAGAAAGCAAAGGCTATCTTTCCATATACAGTATGTCCTATGTGGAGGCAAGCATATATAATGTGAAAAGCCTGCTATAAATCAATGGGAAGGGGGCAATTGTGTTAAAGATTTGCTGGGGTTATGCCAGAGTTGCTGCTTGATAATGGGCTCAACAAGACACGCCATAAAATACAGCAGTGATATGTAACTTTACATCTGCTCAAGGTAACTCTTCATTAAGTACTTGTACTCATGGTACAGTATAGAATGGCTTGCTTATAACCCAGGATGGTTATTAGGAACGAACCTTCATACAGAGAATGAAAAGTTGCAGAATTTGGACTATAGCAAATGGGAGGGGGTCAGTCTGTCACATGATCACAACACAGAGGACGCCAGGTACAGTGGATGCAACAATGTTGTAGATAACATTGCTACATACCTTACATTCAATGCTGTCACCATTTACAGTAAAGTACTCACTCCCACATTCTTGTACCAGTTCAGTAATATGTAAATATTTTGATTTTTGTGCTGCAGGCCTTTTACTGTGTGGACAAATGTGTGAGATTGAAGAAATCTTAACAGGGAAACGTTCCCAACAGTCTAGTGAAAAGCCACTCAGTTAATCAAACAGCAGCTTTTGTGTATGCACCTCTATCATCCTGTGAGGTGGAACTAGTGAACATATCCAAAAGGCACTATGCACTGTAGGCAGTGTGCTTTGTGCTGTCACTGTACCGGGGCAGTCATGTCACGCTCTGCCTATGTGGCAGGTAACTAGCAAACATGTCATTTCACAATAGCTGTATAAAGGTTCAAAACCTAGTTATTAGCCTGTTTTTACTACATTAAGCCTTATTATTTTTATACAACACATCTTGTCATTATGAGTCCCTTACCTACCCCATTAATCTGGTTATGTAGCTGGAGTAATATCCTCGTCCTTTTCCAAGGTACAGCATGCATTACAATTTACAAAATAGTAGGTTCTGATAATTCATTCACCAAACAAGACCTTATTTCTTCCCAGTTGTCATATCTTTGTCATATTTGCAATTCTAATTCAACTATTTTTACTGACCTCAAAGTCACAGGTTCATGTGACATAGACAGAACTTTTTATTTTACTTATTATTTCATTATGTTTACTGTAGTATTTGTACATACCGTTGAAATTCCTGGGTAAGCTGCTGCTGTCTAATTTCCAATTGGCTGTTTTTCTCTGCAAGCTTTAAGGATTCCTCTTGTTTGGCCTGTTCCAACGCGGCTTCTTGATTTACTAAACTTTCCTCCTTTTTCTGAAAGTGTTAATATTAATAAGCTTGCTGCATTAATTGCAACTATTACAGAATTTATGTTCAAATGAAAAATTAAAAGAGTTTTTAAGTCACTCAAAATCGAAGGTAGATATAGTAAATTGCCTTTTTAATTCTTTCTTTGTCAATTTTTCAAGGAGTATAGGAAAAAATTATATTAATGGTTGGCCAGTAGATAACAACCCTCAAGTTTACTAATATAGCTATTTGGGATGGATGGATGGACAGACGGACGGAGGAAGGAGGGATGGAGGGAGGGGGAGGGAGCATTAACTTTAACAATCATTAGACTCCCGTCCCAAATAGCACCTACCACTCATGATTTTAGAAACCCATCCCAATTGGTGCAACAATGAGAGAAGCTCAAGAAGGAGTGGTAAAATAAGAAAGAAGAAGCAAGAAAGAAGAGCACAGTATTTGCACATAAGAATTTAAAAAATATGTAATTTTAAGAAAATTAATGCTGCTTAGAAACAAAAAGGTAGTGAAAAAGACAGAGTGAGTGAGAGGGGTTTAAGGGCCTGTCAACAACTAGGTCATTTGAGATCTAAGTCAATCAATAAAAACAGTAAAACTCAAAAACTTGTAAGTTTCAAAAGCAAGAAGTTAAAAAAATGAAAGGTAAAACAGATAAAAGTTAAAAAAACGGTACAAGCAAGAAATTTTAGATAAAACAGTAAAAGGTTAAAATGCTAAAAAAGTAAAATATTGGATAGGTACAGGCATTATCAGAACCTCAAAGATAAAATGCTCTGAGAAATAAAAGACATGTCAAACATGCTTGGTGAACTCAACTTGGATGACGAACTGCAGTACCTTCTCCACTGCTACTGGGTTGTTTCCTAAATTAGTTGAAGGAAGTGTTAGCCCCAAGCTGATGGACTGGTGCTTGCAAGCATGAAGAAGAGGCAAAATACAAAAGAGATAGCAGGAAAGGTGGAGAGAGAGAGGGAGGGAGAGGGGGAGAGAGAAGCAAAGTGAGGAAGAAGTTAGGGCAGCAGAAGGAAGTCAAGACAATAGGCCGTATGAATAACACTAGAGGATATGCTTCAAAGCAAAGCATGCAAGTAGAAGGTTGAGCATGGAAGTAAGAGGTAGCAGTCAGAGAATTTCCTTCTCTCGGTATGTATGATCTCAACCTTATACTACAAGCTTATGTTTCTAATATTGGAAGGTTATGCTTCTAATTATGACTGTGTGCGTATGTGTATACCTGATAGCACAATGTGTTTATAAGAGAGAGGTGGTTTAATATCGTATTGTCAAGCATTGAGCCAGGGTGGTGTTGTACATATGTACATGCTGTTGTACATGGCATCTTCCGATTCTGACACCAGGTTGGGGCAAATGAAAATACCATTATATTTTTAGTTTCAAGTTTAAAACAATATCTGGAAGCTTTGGAAAAGTTGCAAGTACCAGAGACTAAAAAGAATGAAGATGTGGTAATTGTGTAACAAAACTATATGTTATAAACTTCAGGGTGCAGATAATGCCTAATCAGCTGTTGAAAAACACAAATACTACAAAGACGTAAGGACGAGAAAAAGTACAGAACTTCCAACTTTTATACAAATTTACGAACTCTGAAAATACATTACATGTTTCTAAAGTAAGAACAAATTAGAAACTAAAAACTTCACTTATCTTAGTAGTATTGCAAGTTCTTGGTGCAAAGCTGACTAAAGTTTCGAGTTGGCTCCAACTCATTCTCAAAGCTATACAAACAAATTTGTTACCAAAGCTACAGATGTTCATTTTAATCACTAATCTCTGAAAACAAAAAAACATAGATATTGATGCTCATTTTAATTACCAATCTCTGAATACAAAAGTCTATAAATACAATCTATAGAAGGAGTTTCAAAATTCATAACACGGTTCCTGTTTTTTAAAAATAAATATTTTTTCCCAAACCATTAAATCTATAGGTCCACTTAATTGTTTTAATAATTTAATTTCTGGATTAATTTCATGATTAAATGATCAAAAATGATCTGCCACAGCTGATTTCTCAGTTTGTTTATATTTAATATTTCTAAAGTGCTCTTTTATTCTGGTTCCTAAATGACGTTTAGTTTTACCAATATAAACCTTATCACAATCCAAAAAGCTAAATTGATAAATGCCAGATTTTTTATAACTTGGTATTTTATCTTTTTTAGAAAGATTTAGTAAATTTTGTATATTAAATTTATTTTGAGGGACCAAATTTATTCCATATTCTTTAAAAATCTTTGTAAATTTTTTATTTGCCCATGGATGGTAAGTAAACTTTTTAAAAATACAATTATCTTTTATTTTTTTGAGGGTAGAAACTTCTTTAACAGCTTTTTGATACTTAAATTTTTCTATCTTTTTATGTATAAAATCTGTATTAAAACCATTAATTACTGCAGTGTTAATAATGTGTTTATATTGTGTCAAATTCTTCTTTATTAAGGGGTATATTTATTAACCTATAAATTAAACTATTGAAAACAACAAATTTATGTGCAAAAGGATTAAAACTTTTATTTTTTATGTAATTATCAGTGTGAGTAGACTTTCTATAAATACCAAAATTCAATTTATTGTTATGTCTTTTAATTTTTAAGTCCAGGAATGGAAGGCATCCATTATTTTCGGTTTCCAAAATGAATTGTATAGTTTAATTTAAAAGGTGAGTCAATTAATAACACTGAACAACACTTACAACATAGTTTTCCGGAACGCGTTTCGAAGGTTAACTTTCCTCCATTATCTTGTAAATTTAAAAGTTTTAAAGCATCATTTATCTGTTTTTTAGGGACAACAGCAAAAATGTCATCCACATATCTTAACCATATTTTAAAAATTAGAGGGAATGATCTATAATTTGAGTTTCAAAAAAGCTCATGAAAAGATTAGCAAGAAATGGCGAAAGTGAGCTACCCATTGCCAAGCCAGAAGTTTGTAGAAAAAAATTACCATTAAAACTAAAGAAATTTTGATCTAAACAAAGATTTGTAAGTTTTACAAAATCATCTATTAATTCTTTGTTTAATTCTAAACAATTTAACCATGTTTTTAAAAATATCAAAAGCTTTTTTCTAGGAATACTAGGAAATTAAGCAGTTACATAAAAAGAAACAAGTTTATCATTATCAGACAATACTATGTTGCTAATCTTTTCTACTAATTCAAAAGAATTTTTAATACTTAAACTTTCAAATTGACCAAAGGTACTGAATTTTTTAGTTAACCATTTTGCTAAATTATACGTAGGTGAATTTATACAATTTATAATTGGTCTCATTTTATTTCCTGGTTTGTGAATTTTAAGAAGTGGATACAATCTAGGTAAAACTGGATTATTAACTTTTAAAATACTTTTCTCTTTTTTAGGTATCATTTTCACTTCGTTGAGAATTTTATTAAAAGTTGAAATGCATGATTTTAAAGGATCATTATCAATTTTTAAGTAACTTTCACTTTCAAGAAAAAGTTCTACTCTATTAATATAATCAGATTGATCTAAAATTACAATTTTATTGCCTTTGTCAGCTTTAGTATAAATTACGTCCTTTTCTTTCAATGATTTAATAATCTGATTATTATAATTACTTTTAGG
The DNA here is from genome assembly GCA_030765045.1 of Tenodera sinensis. Lineage (NCBI taxonomy): Eukaryota > Metazoa > Arthropoda > Insecta > Mantodea > Mantidae > Tenodera > Tenodera sinensis. The sequence continues at coordinate 137,270,828 of CM060962.1, forward strand.
ATGATTTTTATTTATATCTTTCAAAATTTTAGTACATTTCATTTTAATCAAAGATTTATTAATGTCATTTAAATCTTGACTGGCAATTTCAATATCTGCAACAAAATCATCTGTGTTTTTTGAAAAATGTACGCAAGTTTTCATACCTTTATTTAGAAAATGTATTTCTTTCTCATTAAAGTTACAATTTGATAAATTAATTACATTATTTGTTTGATTATTTGGTTTCTTTATATTAAATTTCTGTTGCTTTTGGCATATCTATTTAACTTGTTTTTTAACCTCTTTGTTTTTCTTTTCATGCTAAAATTTAGATTCTCAAACAATTTAGATTCTAAATTAACCCAAATTAAGTTACCTAAAATACGTGTTAATTTTAAATGTAAGTCATATAACCTAAGTTCAATATTATTTAACTTTTTAAAATGTAAACTTCTTTCAACTTCAATAACTTTATTTCTGCTGCCTTCTGGTGAATACTATTATTATCTAATTTAACAGTTCTTCTAACAAAAATAGGGGTTACTTTTCTTTTTAAAAAAATATTCAAAATCTAATGTCTGTAAGAATATGTGTTTTCTTCTCTTACAATTTTAAATATGATTTAATTTCATGTTTAGTTCCATATCAATTTAAATTAAACAAATAACTATTAAATTCTAAATTATTATCCATCATAGTTATAATGGTAAATGTAGCCAGGAACAATTGCTTCAAACTAATTAAGTTAATTAAGGAAATTGAAGCTATTAAAAGTGAAGCAATTGCTGTTAAAGAAGTTTCTACCCTCAAAAAAAAAAAAAAAAAAAAAAAAAAAAAAAAAAATAATTATATTTTTAAAAAGTTTACTTACCATCCATGGGCCAATAAAAAATTTACAAAGATTTTTAACGAATATGGAATAAATTCGGTCCCTCAAAATAAATTTAATACACAAAATTTACAAAATTTTTCTAAAAAAGATAAAATACCAAATTATAAAAAATCTGGCATTTATCAACTTAGCTGTTTGGATTGTGATAAGGTTTATATTGGTAAAACTAAACGTCATTTAGAAACCAGAATAAAATAACATTTTAGAAATATTAAATATAAACAAACTGAGAAATCAGCTGTGGCACATCATTTTTGGTCATTTAATCATGAAATTAATCCAGAAATTAAATTATTAAAACAATTAAGTGGACCTATAGATTTAATGGTTTGGGAAAAAATATTTATTTTAAAAAACAGGAACCGTGTTATGAATTTTGAAACCCCTCTATAGATTATATTTATATATTTTTGTTTTCAGAGATTGGTAATTAAAATGAGCATCAGTATCTATGTTTTTTGTTTTCAGAGATTAGTGATTAAAATGAACATCTGTAGCTTTGGTAACAAATTTGTTTGTATAGCTTTGAGAATGAGTTGGAGTCAACTCGAAACTTTAGTCAGCTTTGCACCAAGAACTTGCAATACTACTAAGATATGTGAAGTTCTGAGTTTCTAATTTGTTCTTACTTTAGAAACATGTAATGTATTTTCAGAGTTCGTAAATTTGTATAAAAGTTGGAAGTTCTTTACTTTTTCTCGTCCTTACGATGTCTCCTTGGCATTCTTCTTTTGCACATTCTTCTCCCAGATCACCTGGTGAGCAATGTCTTCTGTAGTAAAATGCTCATCATCTGGAAAATATTTTGCTCTGTTGTATAACATTGTGTAGTATATGATAATGGTTGAAACATTTTAAATAGCAACTCTGCAAACTAATTATAGAAATGGAAATCATCCTTTTGGTTGTCCAAAACACATTCAATAATGAAACTGTGTCTTTTGAAACTAGTGTTTTTCGTCTAGTGGATTGCAGTATGGGATCATCAAACAATGTTCTAAGCAGTAGCCTTCCATCACCCTAAAGCATAACACTTTACATTTCACTTAGCACTGCACAAACATCAGGGTTCTTGCATATTCTGGAGTAATGAACTGAATCAGATCACTGTGCTACTATATTAATGAAGCATTTCCTTGCATTCCAAGTAGCTTGAATGTTGCTGGTGACATAGCCTTTTCTGTTAACGTATTTGTCTCCGTGGGTTGCAAGTTTAGGGATATATACATGTGTGCAGTCCAAGACACTCATAACAAATGGAAACTTATATTTTTCCAGCCATTCAGTTTTTGCTGCAGCAATATCCTGAGGTGCCAGTGGAAAATTAATCTAAGTACTAGCTTTCTCAATACTCGTTTTTGGATACTTACAATACTCTGGTGAATACCCATCTTCTGCACTATGCCAGACTGAAATCCTGCATCAATATATACCGCAAAAATGCCATATTTTCTTTTCAGATGTAGGAGCTTCAGCCCTAGTTTTATGCATTTCTCCAAGAAAATAAAAAGCAATCCATTTAACATTTTGTTCACTGGATTTATATAAAGACTTAACATTTCACTGAAGGGATATCTAAGTGCCTTACAACATTTTGGTATCACATTCTAACCAGCAACTGACTATAACTATGACCTGGACAAAGTAGAATTTGTTACTGACCAACCTTCTGATTTTCAAAGCACATCCTTCACATTGAAAGGATTTCCTTCATTTTATTCATATGGTTATCTAATCTTGAAGTAGCATGTGCTTCTGCTTCTATTTCTTGTTGCGTCACCTTGAGGAGAACCTTCTACTCAACTTTTATTCATAAACACTATTTCCACCTTTGTTGAAGCAGTTCTGTATTGTTTCAGGACTAATACTTCGCCAGGCCTCTGAAATATAACACACAGCAGAAAGGATGCTCAGACTTAACTTGGAAGCATCTGGTAGAGGTCCCCATCTCTCAAAGCAACTGCTTTCCTTACCACCTGCTTCCTGTTATGGCATTTGAATGCTCTGATCACTCCCAGGTCCAATGGCTGTAATTTGCTGGTGCAGTTTGAGGAAAGAACATTACTCAAACATTCTTTAGGGCAGTTGTATCCTTAGGATGTGCTGCACACTGGTTTATAAAGAGAAGGATTTGACAATCCAGTTGGAGCAGGTAATCCTCAAATATTATTGTCATGATCCAGGAGTTTGAGTTGGCCTTGTATTTGGTTGGCAACGTTTTAACTCCCTTAAAGCACTGTGGCTTACTATGTTTCCCAATAACCAGTGGAGGTAATTTATCAGAGCTATTAGCATTGTAAGTGAGCATTACAGTCACCCACTGCTTGGATTTTGTACTGCGACATGGCTCACATTTGTAGGTCAGGGTTTTGTTTGGTAGCAGATTAAAAAAATCTGATGTGTTGCACTCACATGACTTTCTCTACTCTTGTACTAACCATTCTTACAAACTCTTATTGCTATATCTTCTTTCTTGATAGTTGAGATACACATTTGTACAAATTATCTTATTGCTTATTTCCTTGTGGGTGCAAGGGGAATGTTAGAATACAGTACGCTTTGTGCGATAGTCAAATGTTTGAGATTCTGTTGTTTTTGCACACTTAAAATAAAAAAATGAACGATGATCTATTTCACGAAAGTTCCAAGTTTTCCGAAACTCACACACATAACAAGGAATATCTCCAAAATGGTTCACCCTACAAGAAAATTTATTGAGACATAAATTGTGTATTTTAGCAAGATCTACATTTTTTGTAAGTAAGATTTGTTCTATCTCTTACGGTTTACCAGTTATTCAAAAGTCATCCAGAGCAAACAGGACTACAGGGGCTATAGCCAGAAAATTCAGTATATACATTTCATTTGTCATAAAAATATCTCAAACATATGACATTTTAATCAAAATCGTTAGAGCCATTTTCAAGGAAATCAAAATTTTTGAAAAAGTTTCCATGTAAAGGGTAGTTTAGGGTGGGGCAATTTTCTTCAAAATCTTTGTGTCGCATCCTTGAAAGACATTAAACTTAAATACCAACTTTGGTTTTTAACCGACTTTTCGTTTTTGAGTTATGCTGTCCACAGACTGACACACACAGACCTTTTTCTAAAAATGCTTTTTTTGGATTCAAGGGGCCTCAAAACATGTATTTCCGGTGAAATCTCGACATCAAATTTTTGGATGGAATACAATACTTCCCTTACTTACCAGTAGAGAAAGTAAAAAGGCAAGTTTCATTTGCATTGTAGATGTCCTTCAAGTGATAGTCTTCCACCAGCTCCTGCAGTTCATCCTTCCACTTGGCAACAGTGTTGGAGCCTACACTAGTACTTTCTCCAGAAAGAGACTTGTAAATCAAATTATGCCATTTCTTAAAGTGATCAATCCAACCATTCAATGCCTTGAAATTATCAATCCCAAGTTTAGCAGCAATGTAGAGGGTTTTCTCCTTTATATGTGTACCATCGATGGAAGTATTTGCCATACAAGCTTGTTTGAACTGTGCTGAAAGAGAAGTTTCTAGTTCTTCTAGAGGGATGTTTTTAATCATTTCTCTTTAGAGAATGTGGTACAGCTTGTAAAACACTTCTGAACGTCACTGCATTTTTTCATATAGTATTTAAAGTTGATATAGAAACCAAAATTCAAACAGGAGTAGAATTGTGCAGTCAGCTACTGATGGTGCTGCTATCAACTGTATTGTGACATTGCCATATCTTGCATATAATCAAAGGGTTAAGTACTGCAGGGCACAAATATTTCCATGCAAGATGGAGGAAACTGTAAAATCTTAGAAATGGACATTAAGTTGGGACTTTAAACTAATGGTAGAATGTGGGAAAATGTGAATTTGGAGAGTGCAAAACAGGGGTTCCACTGAATGGGGTTTTTAATGTTTCAATTATTTAAATTTAGTAAGCGTCTCACCTTTGCTTGTTCACATTGATGCTTAAGTTCCTCTTTCTTTCTGTATAAATGTGCTGCCAATTGTGCCAAATGCTTGCGTTTTGCCTTTACATCTCGTTCTAAATTCAACTGTTGTTGAGCTAGTCTCTCTTCTGCTTCTACTAGCTTCCTGCTCAATTCTTGCTCCCTTCTGGACATCTCTCTCTGAATGTCAGCCTCCTTTTCCTCAAGTCGCTGCAGGAATTTAACTTCTTCTTCAGCTTGAACACGCTTCACTTCTGTTTCCTGAAATCTGGAGAACTACTTAATTAAAACCATGTACAACAGTGTAGTATGTGGTCCTCAAACTTTCATAATTTGTGCCCACCTTTTTGCTCCCTTACATAACTCTGCACTTCCCCTGCATAGCATAAGGTAGAAGGAAAGAGGATAACAATCCAATACAAAGAAATGTAAACTTGATTTGGCAACAATTTTTCTAACACTTTGTCTCGTTCATTTACTCTATGCCACCCTGCCAAGCAACAACAGTTTGCTTGTTTTGGGGGCCAATGGAGTGCAACCCATGGTTTGAGAACTGCTGGTATAGCATTTAAAATCAGAATATATAGTCCTAAAAGAAGGCCTTGCCAGACTCATGAATGAGATCATATATACTGAAAATCTAATGCTAAAAGATCTTAACAGATTGATCACTGCCATCTAATGACGAGGAACAATGACATGCATACAGCAGAGGAAATTATAGCATGAGGTTTGTTTTGCAACACACGTTGCAAGGATTACTTTCATTGTTACACACCATGTCAGAGAACTGCAGGCTTATTTTTCTGTGCAAGAATTATGCTTAGCAAAAGGATGCAAGATCATTCCTACATTTCCAAAGGATAGAGAAGAGGTAAATTATCTAAATAAATGTTTTTAATGCACATTTATTACAAAACAATTAATGTATTATATTGTTAATATGTAAAATAATCTATGGAATTTAGTTTAACCAGTGCATGCTTGCTCCTTTTTACTTTCTCTACTGGTAAGTAGAAGGAAGTATTGTATTCCACCCAAAAATTTGATGTCGAGATTTCACCGGAAATATATGTTTTGAGACCCCCTGAATCCAGAAAAAAAGCATTTTTAGAAAAAGGTGTGTGTGTGTGTGTGTGTGTGTGTGTGTGTGTGTGTCAGTCTGTGTGTTTGTCAGTCTGTGGACAGCATAACTCAAAAATGGAAAGTCGGTTAAAAACCAAAGTTGGTATTTTAGTTAAATTTCTTTCAAGGATGGTACACGAAGATTTTGAAGAAAATAGCCCCACGCTAAACTACCCTTTACATGGAAAATTTTTTGAAAATTTTGATTTTCTTGAAAATGGCTCTAACGATTTTGATTAAAATGTCATATGTTTGAGATATTTTTATGACAAATGAAATGTATATCTTGAATTTTCTGGCTATAGCCCCTGTAGTCGTATTTACTCTGGACAACTTTTGCATAACTCGTAAACCATTAGAGATAGACCAAATCATAGTATACAAAAATGTAGATCATGCTAAAACACACAATTTATGTCTGAATAAATTTTTTTGTAGAGTGAACCATTTCGGAGATATTCCTTGTTATGTGTGTGAGTTTCAGAAAACTTAAAACTGGTGAAACGGAACATCGCTGTTCATTTTTTTATATGTTAAGTGTGCAAAGAGAACAGAATCTCAAAGCTTTAAAAGATTTGACTATTGCACAAAGCCTACTGTATTCTGATATTCCCCTTGCACCTACAAGGAAATAAGCAATAAGATAATTTGTACAAATGTTTATCTTAACATGAAGAAGATATAGGAATAAGAGTTTGTAAGAATGGTTAGTACAAGAGTAGAGAAAGTCATGTGAGTGCAACACATCAGATTTTTTTATATGTTAAGTGAGCAAAGAGAACGGAATCCTAAAGCTTTAAAAAATTTGACTATCGCACAAAGCCTACTGTGGCTGGCCCCGTGGCACAGTTGGTAGAGTACCTGCCTGCTGTGCAGGGGGCCCCAGGTTTGATTCCCAGCAGGCGGGTAGGAATTTTTCTCCAGCCAAGATTATTCCTCATCCTTCCCTGAGTCTGGAAGTATGAATGAAAGTGTGAATGTGTGTGTGAATTTAATGTATAAAAACCTCAAAGACCAAAAAACTCACTGTTAAACGAGTAACACCATTTGCCAATAGGCAAGGCCACCGATATGACCTCTGCAGTTAAAGGCGGGATATAAATGGAACAGTTAAAAAAAAAAAGCCTACTGTATTCTAATATTCCCCATGCACCTACAAGGAAATAAGCAATAATTATGCACAAATGTTTATCTTAACACGAAGAACATATAGGAATAAGAGTTTGTAAGAATGGTTAGTACAATAGTAGAGAAAGTCATGTGAGTGCAACACATCAGATTTTTTTTTCTATCTTTTAGATGTTTCATGTGAGTAAACAAATGTAAACTAAGGATTTAGACCAAACCTTTAAAACTCAGGATGAAGAATGTTTATGCAATAATAACAGCATATGTTCAGAACATTCTTAGTTATGGGACTGCAACAACCCAAATGTGAAAGTTTAGGCTAATAAAAATATAAAATTTCACAAAAAGAGCCAAAAGTGCAATTCTTTTATGGCAATGTTCAATATTTTATGTTTTAAAATGGCCTGAAGAGAACAGTAATACCTTCTTGCAGTTTGATGGATCCTTCTTCCAAAAACTTGATAATGAAAACTCCAGAAAAACTGTTAGAAAAGCAAATTACATCCTGTACCAAATTCTTAAATGATAGACATAAAGGATGATTCTCCTCTATCAGCTGCTGTTAGATAACTCCTCTACAAGATAATTAGGTAACATATAGGCAATTAAAGATCTTTTTCTGTTTATTGTTCAAAATAATCTGTAAGTAAAACTGCATTACTGTGCATCATTTGAGGAATGAATGTTCTTTTGAATATTAAAAGTCCACATTAGCAAATGATGAATAACAAAAACTTTAATGTAGAAAAACACATCTGATGTCTTGCATTCACAGGAGAACATTGTTACTTTTTGCCACTATTAAAAGGGTGAGCTTCCCAATCTTAGCTTTGCAACAGCTCATATAAAAACTTTGGGTGAAAGAACATTAAAAATTGTAATGTGTGCACTCACATAACTTTCTCTACTTACTCTCATAGAAATTATTTTTAAAAAACCTTATTCTTCTATCTAGTTCATGTTAATCGAGATAAACATTTGTAGAAATGGGTTTATTACATATTTCCTTTAAGGTACAATGAGAATAGGAGACTACAGCAGATTTAAGTGATAGTTAAATCTTTTACGAGCTGGTTGCTACGTGATGGCTTTGACATTCTGTTTTCTTTGCATGGTAAGGACATAAAAATGACTAATGACTTCCTGTTTGAGAACAGTATGAATATTGCAAAATTTAAACCAAAAAGAAAAAATATCTCGAAAATGGTTATCTTCACAAAAAAATGTGTTTGATAAAAACTGTCTGCTTTAACGAGATCTACATTTTCTTGTCAGTAAGATTTTTGTCTATCTCTTACAGCTTACCAATTATGCAAAAGTTATCAAGAATGATGAGGACTTCAGAGGCTATTCCTAGAAAATTCAAGATATTCATTAAATTTGTCATAAAAATATCACAAATGTCTCGTATTCTAATCAAAATCATTAGATCCATGTTCAAAAACTTTTCCATGTAAACAGCAGTTTAGGGTGGGGTGATTTTCTTGAAAATTGTTGTGACGCATCCCTTGAAGATGTTGAACTGAAGTGCTTCTTTTGTGTTCAGGAGGCAACACATATAATTCCAGTGAAATCTCAACATCACATTTTTCGGTGGAATACAATATTTCCCCCTACTTACTATACGTAGTGGAGAAAGTAAAAATAGCAAAATGTGTCTCTGCATTCTCACAGATCCTGCTCAACCGGGAAACAAGCAAATCAGAATTTGTGCAAAGATGATATTAGTAATAAAGTTACTTAGCATACACAGTGATATGTACATGAAATTTATCCTAATTTTATTTTACATATATGAGAAACCAAAATTCCATATCCATTTAATATTTGTACAAGTTTCTAATTGCTAGCTTCTTACTCTCTTATAATTAAGACTTCTACTTAGGAAGTCATGTACAATGAAAATAATCACATTTTATAAGGATAAGTAAAAAAATAAGTTTGTCCAGTTCATTTCTTAGAAACCATGAACTGGAGCAGCTGCAGTTCTACAGCACATACACTTGTCCTAAAATGAACCGCAGTCTCTTTAATTTTCATTTAAAAAATATTAATAAAAACAGTTCTGTAGTTGCTGCCAGTTAAAAATGCATTTTCAAATTCTTATGAAATCAAAGTCTGAAATAATGTGCAACCCTCTACAACAATTAGATAAATGAAATCTGTTAATTTTGGGGTATAACCACTTTGGATATGGTCTTGGCAGATTTAACCATATAGTCTCTTAAAAGAGTCTACTCTAGTGATATCATTTCCAGAAAACTCTTTCACACATAAACAAGCACTTTTATGAGGCACAAAATCAACTGTGTGTGGCACCAATCCATCATTTAAAAGGAAATGAAAATGGTGTAATACATCCTTCCTTGTTTGAGAGGTGATTAGAAATACAATCTGGCACATTACACATTTGTCCCATCAGTATATACAAACCTATAAATACAAATGTTAATAGAAATTCATATCTTGAAAATGCTAGTTAGGTTTACATTCAGTGAAATGATCACATCTTACCAACAGTTTAATTATTCCATTATAATGAATTAACATAAAGACTATTTACATGAATTATATTTTGAAGTCACCAAGAAACAAAACTGCTGAAATAAATAAATCTACCAAGATGTTACTTTTTTGGTTATAAATGCTCACACTGTTGTTTAACAATGCTTGTTTACAAGCAACAAGCCACTACTTCTCAAAACGTTTACATACAAATGTAATAAACACTTCAAGGAACAGTGTATACAAATTAATATAATTGCTTAAACTTACTAAGAAACACATTTAAAATAGATTTGATTGCTAGCACATTACAAACTGCCAGCTTGCCACTGCATATAATACCACATTTGTGATATCATAATACCCAACTTTCAATTGAATCAGGCTAGAAATTCTCAAATGCCACAGTTCTACATATACATTATTGCACTGACATGACCACTCTCCTACACCTTTGGGGACCTTCAAGAAATGATCTTGATTGATTTCAGAACTACATCTGGTGCAAACTTGAAAGCAGCTGCTTATCTGATAACATTAACAAACTTTAAAGAGAAAATTAACCAGGGTCAAGTTTATAAATGCCACTTCACTTTACTTAAGTTAACAAGTATTATTCCATTTTTAGAGATAGTTAACTTCCATAAATGTTCTGTAAATTTATAAGCATAATTTTATTTTATTTATTTCATCCATATAGAACATATAAATGTTCTTGGATATATCGGTTAATATATACATATACATAATAAATACATTTATAAAACAAACATTTACAACTCATCCAAACTATATAAGCATCTATTTATTAAAAATTCCTTCAATTTTTTAGCAAATTGTCGTTTTGATACTTCTGCAATCGGTTTAACATCACACGGCAGTTTATTAAATAACTTTATACCCTGATATAGTGAATCTTTCATAGACACACTTTTATTTATATTATCTCTATGATAGTTCATAGTTCATGTTACATCAGCAAGATACTCTGTTATTGTAAACAATTCTGACTGAATAGGTTGTCCTTCAAGTCCGGTAACACCTGTTTTAATTCATTACAAAAAAATAACAAATGATACAGCTTTCATTTAGATGCCATGAAAGAGGATCTCAAATGGTTTTGTTTTGACGTTACAGGTACTGCTCATAGTTTATACATTCACCATAGTTGGCATATTTTCAATATGGTGACTTCTAGTGCAGAACGTGCTTTCTGTGTGTTGGAGTTCAACAAATACAAGTGTGATACAGATGTGCAATAGAAGTTTAGGACAAAGTACCCCAATAAACAAGCACCAAGCAGAAAGTCCACTTATACCTGGCATGATAAATTTGTTACTACTGGTTGCCTGTGCCCTAAGAAAAGGAGTGGCCGTCCATCACTGAGTGAGGCGACCATGAACCATGTGAGAGTCATTCATAAGAAGTCTGCAAAAGTCTGTTCATAGGACATCCCGAGAGCTACAAGTACCATGCATGACAGGTTGGAAAATGCTACCTAAGAGGCTGCATGTGAACCCATACAAATTGCAGCTGTTGCAACAATTTATGGAAGAGGATGAGAACTTTGTGGATTGCATAATCTTTAGTGATGAAGCAACTTTCCACACAAATGGAAGAGTCAACAGACATAACTGTCGAATATGGGGTACACAGCCTGCTCACTAATTCGTTGAATATGAGTGTGATTCATCCAAAATAAAGGTTTTCTGCGCAATGTCATCACAGAAACTTTATGGACCGTTCTTCTTCACAGACCTGGATATAGTACAACAGTGGTTGTTCTCACAAATGCAAGAAGATTCTGATGATTTCTTGTTCCAGCAGGATGGAGCCTCACCTCATCATAATGATGTTCATAATTTCCTTAACAATGAGCTACCTCAACGCTGGATAGGACGAGCAGGGAAAAATGATAACTTTTGACAAGTGGCCTCCCAGACTCCCTGTGACTTCTTCCTATGGGAATAAATAAAAGATAGGGTGTATGTGCCACCTTTACCACAAAATGTTGAACTTCAGTGCAGGATTGCAGAAGTTGCTACCACTATATCAGAGGATATGCTCCAAAGAGTATGGCAAGAATTTGATTACCATGTAGAAATGTGCCAAGTTACACGTGAATCCCATATCGAGGCTTTGTGAACTCGGACATTTCAAACAAAACCATTTGAGATCCTCTTTCATATGACATGTATATGAAACCTATACCATATGTTGTTTTTGTGTAATAAATTATGAAAAATGTTACTGAACTTTAAGGACACCTGTATATCTATATATTCATTGTACAGACATCTGAAAAATTTGTAGTTGGGAGTGGCAGCTAGCAGTAGTTTAGAAATTAACATCTTGGATTATATTTCACTACAAGTGCTTAATTTTCATGTGAAATCTTGTTCACAAGAACTATTACCCATCTAACAGTGATTGAATCACTCACTGGCTTTTCCACCAATCACTAGAGAACAAAAAGCAGGGGCTGGACTAAGCTTTTACTTGTCCAGGTTTGACCGAAGGATGACCATCAGGACAGATCTGCTTGGAGGACGAGAAAAATGATTGCATGGTAAGTAATATTAGTTTTCTGCATCTTTTTCTGCACAAATGTATATGTATGTGCCATCTTAGTCAGACTTCCACTTTGCGGTGTGCTAGTTCAACCACATTTCTACCATGGTGTGCTGATGTGTGAAAAGCATGCTACTTCCAAGAAAAACACTTAAAAGGCTATATGAAAGTTAGATATTTCCATTGAACTTGCAAAACTACATAGTGTAAAGTCTTACCAATTTTTACAAAGAATAAAAACGTATGGCACATCTTATTTAGTAGAAGTGTCATATTTTCAACTGTAACTAGGTGCTGTAATTGAGTGGCTAAATTAAAAGTTATTAATATGGAACAGATTTTTATATAAGAAAAATACAGAGACACCCAAAAACATACGAACTGCTGTATGGTATTTTTCCACTACACATAAGGAAACAGGATAATGCAGCTGCTGTACATAAGGTCATGTGGTTGACTTATTTTTCTCTGCTCTGAAAGTGCAGTATAGAACAGATGCACTATCATGTGGATGAGTTATTACTAGTGTGCTTTATTATTTTGTCCTGTACTTAGTCATAAAGAGTATTATGGCTCAGCATTTGTTTTCTACTGCACAGCATGTATTTATTTATGATTTGTATGTGTTAACTCAGTCAGCTTGCCAAGTGAAAGTGCAATTTGCAGAAAGATTTCCAGCTGATCTGCGATTTCTATCTCTGGGGTAACTTAAAGCATAAAGTGTACAAGACAAACCCATACACCCTTGATGAATTGAAACAAAACATCTGCCAGGAAATTGCCAGCATTTCTCAACATGAACTATGGCGAGTGATGGATAGCTTGCTAAAGAGGTGCATATGGACAACGATAGTGGCCAGTTTCAGCATCGCCTTTAGTAACAATGGTAAGTAAAGCCTTCAAAAGTAATTTTAAAAATGAATGGTTTCATCTGCACTGTTCTATGACAGTGGCAGTTGGCGCCAAGTGCGTGTACAGCCAAAACACAATGCAGTTGGTTTGGAGTCTTTTGGATCACCCATTATAAAAATATGCATTAAATGCAAAAATACTTGGTTTCAGTATTATAAAACTAGAAATACTTAGGTTAAAAAATGACTCAGTGAGTGAGCAATGAGGCAGTGGTGGACTGAAACAACTTGCTCTAGCAGTGAATCATGAAAACTTTCTCCATGTTTTCCATCACAAACCAACGTTGGTTGTCTCAAAATAATGCGCGATATCGGTAGAAGGATTTTTCAACATGACATGAAGATAGTCTTGCATATTTCATCAAAGGAATGTCACTGACACACAAATTTTCAATTTCCTGTCTACTTTCCCTTCCAAAACTTTGGCAATTTTATACATAGTATGAATTCCACCAGTTTTTTTACACACCTTAAAATTTCTATTTAATATGTAGCTTCCACTTTTGGAGCTTTGAGTGAATTATGCACTTCAATAACTGCCTCAGTTAACAAGCTGGTTGATGTTTCTAATTTTTTGATAGAGTGAAACAAAAACTCAAATTTGCAGGTATGTTAAGACAATTCATTTTTTAGCATACTATCATTGAGTAAGTTCTGAAGAATTTAAACTGACAAAGTATCATCTTTATTTAGTTCATCAATTACCAATTTAAATTTTCAAAATTATTTGCATAATACATTGCTGGTTCCAACCATGTCCCCCAACGAGTAATTATGGGTCTAGGTTTCAAGTGCAAGATCTGGTGGCTCTGAACAAATCAATTCTTATTGGCACTTTCACAAACACCTTATTGCTATTAGAGATCAATTTGTCCACTTTAGGATACAATGTACATATCTGCTCACATACTCTGTGAAAACCATGCACTATACAAGTTATGTATATCATGTATGGGGAAGCATCGTAAATTCAATTCGTAAGGAAAACAAACAAAAATGGCAGGGAAATATGTCCATTGGAATAAACAGTCAAGTGATACAAGATCCTATAAAGATAGCTGACCGTTTCAATAAACACTATGTAAACGTTGTAACAAAATTAGGAATAAAAGAAATTCAGTATATGCCAATAAATGAAAAAAAATGTATATAACTTTATGGTGCTTAGTAAGATTAATGAGGGGGAAGTTCTTGCACAGATAAATTCATTAAAATGCAAACGATCCAGGAGGTTGGATGAATTTACAAATGAGATAATTAAATATTGCAAATATGAAGTTACAGACGTACTAACTCACTCAACCACTCAATCTTTCAATTTGGGAATATTTCCTAATAATTTAAAACAAGTTGAGTTAGACCAATTTACAAGAAAAATATCTCAATTTAGAAATGGAAAACTATAGACCTATATCTTTAAGCTCAACTTTCTCGAAAATAGTAGAGGGATTATTTCTAGTACAGTTACAAAGTTTTTGTAATAGGTTTCAAATTCTATCAGAATGTCAGTTTGGGTTTAAAAAGAAAAGTCTACAATAGAAGCAATTTGTAAAGGAAATGACATTATAAATACTCTAACTAGATAGGAATATGTCATTGCAATCTTCCTTGACCTTTCTAAGGCTTTCAATTGCATTAACATAGAAACCTTGATGTCAAAATTAGAAAGGAATATGTTATCGCAATCTTCCCTGATCTTTCTAAGGCTTTCAATTGCGTTAACATAGAAACCTTGATGTCAAAATTAGAAAACTATGGAATTACAGGCATACCATTAAAGTGGCTTGGCTCATACTTACAAAATAGAGAATAATGCATTGAAATAATACACAATGTAAGTGGAAAGCTAGTGAAAATTCAATCATCGTTCAAAAAAGTAACACATGGCCACAAGGCTCAAAAATAGGATCATAGCTATTCTTACTCTATATAAACAGTTTATTTAAAATAATTGAAGAAGCCGGGGGAATAGCAATAGGCTATGAGCACGACACTATGATTGTAGTTACAGGAAAAACAGAAATAGACCTACAAATCAGGGCAAATACTTTACTAGAAAAAGTCAGCTAACATTTAGAAAATTTAGGTATGTATTGAACACAAACAAAACAGAGTGGATGCAAATTAGTCTCAGTAACAGCAGACAAACAAATATAAAGTTAACAATGGAAAACAGAGAAATTCAACAGGTAAATAAAACAAACTTCCTAGGATTAATAATAGTAACTTGAAATGGAATATACACGTGGAAAAAAATCATAAGCAAAATTAATTCAGGTTTATATGAACTAAAACAAAGAACACAAATAATAGATTAAAAAGTATAAGTAAGCTTTCATTCACTTGCACCTAAACTATGGAGTGGTATGGGGCACAACACATAAAACATTACTTTTAAAGCTGCCCTGTGTAACGATCCAGCAGAAATGAATGAAGACCACTTGAAGACCTGTGAAGCATTAAGATCAGAAGAAACTACAGTTCAAAAGTATTGGAAAGCACGAATGCTAATGGCTTCATTGCCAGATGCAAGGCACTAGAAAACAACAACAACAACTTTTAAAGCTGTTTGGGCTGCAAAAGAGAGCAGTATGTTCAATTGCAGGAATAGAAAAAAAGAGATTCATGTAGAAATGCATTTAAAAAACTAAATATTTTAACATTACCTTCATTATATCTCGACTGGGTGTGCAAAAGCGGTTAAGTCAAAAAACATCGAAAATGAGTTCTCCACAGCCTTTGATGTAATTTTGTGTGCTCTACCCATGCATCTAACTGGTTAAGTCATATCACTTAAACTAGCTGAGTAACATGAGTGTGCAAAAGGGCATATGTCATGAAGTAATCAGTTGTGCATGTGCAAAGACGGTTAAGTCACTCACTTTAGACTTAGCTTATCTATTTTACACCATCAAATCAACAGTGCAAAGTTGGTAAAGTCAGTAATAAAGCTGACTTAACTTGTTGTGCACTACAAATTTAAATGACTTACCCAACTTCACACTACACCTATCTGGTGCCCGAGTATTTATTTTCATTGCAATAATATGAAGATTGAGTAATGGAAAACAACTAACTGACTTGTCAACAATACACATGAAAACAATTATTGCAACTCTGTATATCATTTCAGTAAAAACACAGAGAAGCCATTTACAATCTCGTGTCAGTTTAACTACTTATATGAAGAATATTTAAATGCTATTCCTGGACAACATGTTGGTAGGAGGATCTACGAAACAATTTTTGTTGATCTTGAACTAAAGAAACCAAAAGTGGACGCATACCAGAAATGTGATAGACTTAAGCTGAAGATAGAGATCTCTGAAGCCGAAAAATACTTGAGTTTGAGAGTAAGAAATGCACCAAGAAAAGGCTGACTTGGCAAGTCACTCTCAAGAAATTATCTTACAAGGAAAGCCATAATATTTGACTAACAACAATGCTTGCAAATTCCAGTAGTCAGTAGCTCTATTGCCTTCTATAAAAGACGGCTATGGAGCTGAAACTTAACGTTAACTGCTGTGATGACAAGCAAGAATACTGTTTCATGTAGCACAAAAGACAAGTCTTAAGAGGGGCTAAATGAATAGGATCTTGGCTTTACAATTCATTTAAACAACTTCATCTAGATGTAAAAAATAGCTTATGTATTCCAATTCCTGCCAAGGACAAAACAAAAACAGTCACATTGCCATAATGTGTATGGTTGCACTTCAGGAATACCCAATCCCCCAATCTATTGACCACTAATTCCTAATATTAGATCATACACACATGGAGAGTGATGGAGATCATGTAATCTGGTGCGGTTTTTCAAATAATATCTCATTGTAGGTGAAGAGCTTTCGACTCTGTAGTTATCGCGGGTCAAGGTACAGGGCGAATAACGTGGACACGGAATGAAGTCTTTTACAATGTTTTATTCGCACCCTTTTTTACTGTAAATTACACACGTGTCATGTTAATAGACATTCTATGCACGCAGATCAACTTCCTCAACGTTTTCATTGTATCTTGTCAATGGAAATTTCACTTATAGCGCCGTATCCCGCACACATTAAAAACACATCTTGCCCCTTTTGGTATTAGACGCTAAGAGAGATTGAATCTGCCGCATTCCTTTACTATGCATTTTTATTCATACATGTATACGCATATTTTACGGCGTCCGCTATGACTCATCTTGGATATATATTATATAGTTCTCAAAATGTTGAGTAAGCGATCTCAATCTATCCCCCCAACACTTTTAATATTACATTTAAAATAATTCTTATAATTATATAAATTAAATTGGAACTTAACATTAATCATACTAGTAAACAAAAAATATTCTCAACAATAAAACAATGGTGTAACACATTTAACACTAACCAAATCATTACCAACATGAAAAATAAGCTAAATTTACAATATTTTTGATATAAATATTTTCTTTTTGGGGACTAACCATATCTTCTGTCTCAGATCATAGAAAAAACAAATGGAAGTATCGTGTTCCTATTCATCATCCTCAATACTGAGTGCAACTTGTTGGTTTATCAGGAAAGAACAACTCTTCTGTGGTCTGTGAAATGTCTAAAGAGGACCTTTATGACTTTTCAGCATTGTTGGGAAAAGAACTAGTGCTACGAAATGTTGACATAGCTGAATAAAAGATCGTTTGGAGGGACATGCAGTGGCTCTGGGTTTCCTTTGGGCAATTCTTTCTCAAATACAATTTAAGGAAAGATTATTTCAGATTTGCCAGTTTTCTTAGAAGAGTAAATAAATCTGCAGGTATCAAACCTTTAAGAAGTATTCTGTCCCAAATGCAGTAAACCTAGCAAACATAGGACTTGATGGACCTACTTTCATTTATCTTGGCCATATTCTGGGAATTCTAGAGCATTGAAAATATCTGAAAGTGCCTTTAATACATTTCCAAATACTGATACCAATGACGATGTTGAGTGAAGAATGTCTTTTTATTACTCATTGTATTTTGAGAACAATTTCACGGAAATTTAAAGAAAGCATATGACAAAGTCGTAACAATAAAATGTCTTGTTTCTTTAGTTAGTGTTACGTTATATTTTTCCAAGTTCATTAACTTTAACAATCTTTTATAAAAGGCTGAAAAATATAATATTTACTATGTGATTATGTAAGATATTATTTTCAAATACTATAGTGACATCGGAGTCATTTCAGTGCAGTAGTAGCACTTCTGCTTACCAAGCGAGAGACCAAGGTTTGATTCTCGGCACCAGCGTGGGGATTTTCTCCCAATGGGAGACCTGGCATGGGGTGCACTCAGCCTCATTAGGTCCCTGAGAAGCCAATTGAGGAGCTACTTGATTGAAAAGTTGTGGTCCTGGTTGTGTAGACTGCATAACCGGCTGGGAGGGAACGGGGCACTGTGGTATTTAGAAAAAAACTATTTTGTTGTTTAACGGCGCTGTCAATTGCCAGGATCATATCAGCGTCACCGGTGTGCCGGAATTTTGTGCCGCAGGAGTTCTTTTACATGCCAGTAAATGTACTGACATGGAACTGTCGTTTTTAAGCACACTTAAAAACCATCGACCTGGGCCGGGTTTGAACCCGCGACCTTGGGATCAGTAGGCCAGCGTCTAACCAACTGAGCCACCCAGACCGACTGTGGTATTTAGAGGTGGGAGATGCAGCGGCTAGGTGGTAAGGGCTGTTGTGCCTTGGATTATTATTATTATTACCATAGTGATATGTCTTGTTTCATTATCCTTGTACTATTTTTATGCTGTCATTTTCTCAAGTTCTGCTAAATATGAATTCTAAATAAATATGGTGGTATTTTATCCCGTGGAAACTATAAGAATTGATTACATATTTAAAAATACAATTTCATTGTGTATTCTAGCAGCAAACAATAAATCTTCCTCTGAAACCATTAATATAACATTTGTGTGGAAGTAGATGTCAAAATGTACTTTGGAAAGTCATATAAGTCATGCATCCAACCTCCAACCCTTCAGATAATCCTTATATAAGGGATGAAGATTTACAGGAATTAAAGCAACCTGATTTGTATATTTGCAGTATTAACCAATGAATATCTTTTTTGTAAAATTTGTAGAGTTTTAGCACATAGGGGATTTGGAAAATTGATTTTCATCTTTAATTTAGTTTTTCTCATTATGAGGTTTTTTGACTTAACTGCTTTTGCACATCCAGTCGAGATATATACACAGATTATATATATCCACATGAATGTATTAAACTCACATTGAAAAGTTATAATCAAAACAAAAACAGTAATATTCACAAATAATACTAGAACAAAAGAAAATTATTTTAAAAATAGACTTATAGGTACCCTAAACAACAAATGCATAGAAAATAGTATCAAAGATTTGTACAACCACCTACCATCCAAAATTACACAGATAACAAGTGAAAAAATTAAACTAAATACTATTAAATTTTATTTATTAGAAAAGGTATTCTACTCTGTAGAACAGTACAAAAATGAACAGAACATGTTATTTATGCACATCTCATTATTTTTGTAAATATTTGGTATTCATTTTATGTACATATAAATTGATACCTGTAAAATGTTTTACAGTTGGAGACAAAGTAGCAAAGTAAGACCTTCAGCTGTCTTCTGCATATATAGAGCAGCACCCTAAGTAAGAGTAAAATACTATCAAATTTCATTCCATTAAGCCATAACAACTGCAAAGATTCACCAAATAAGCAAGCCATTGTTACATGATTTGATGCTGACATTTCTCTACATGCTAATAGAAAACACTGCTTAGAAAATATTTAATCATTTTCTAACATACCTTTCCACCTTCTACTGATAGTCTGGTGATTTCTCAATGCTTACCCTTTTTTTTTTATTTTCACATTCTGCTCTGATCTTTCTTGGCATTTCTTTGTAATCTGCAGGCATATAACTCTCTTAATGTTGATTCTTCTGATATTTTAAATACTTTGTAAGAAAATTTCTGATTTAAGGAGTTGTCAATTTATATAAGGAATATGACACGAAAGAAAATTTTTGCATAAATGTGCATAATAGTCTTAACTTTTTGAAACTAGGATATGTGAAGAGGAAGCTGCTACATCTAAAAGAACCTCTCTAGAAGTTGTTCGTGAAGTGGCCATTCTAAGCTTACTCCCCACTAAATACTGCAAGACTTGAGATCACTGGTCTACATTTGCTGATTTCCCACATTTTTTACAGAATAGAATTCTTCCATCACTTGTAAAGATGCAAGTAATTTCAACAACATATTGTTGCAAACAAGACCAACACTTGACTTGACTTTTGGCATTGTATTGCTATTCACTTCACTTAAAATACCATACTGTATAAACGTTCTGCTTTAAACAACACAAGGGCAATGACTGAAGACTGTTGTGCATATTGTGTCAATTGCCCACATCATAAATAAGGGATTTTCCATTCAGATAGTGAGGCAGCGTATGTAATGGAGGTCACTCAGTCTGCAATATGTTTACGATAGTTCATTCATATTGCATTCTCAAAGATGCCAATGCACGAGATGTTTTGTTAAATTTGCAAATTACAACAAAGAAAAATGACAAATTATGTGCTTTTAGCAAAATTATTTGAAATATTTATTTACATAAAAATATTACAAAAATATGTATTATGTGAAATATAATTTTGTATGTGATTTAAAGTATGCTGTTTTGGGAATTTCCATCCTAGTTACAGTTTTTTATCTATAAGCAAAGAAATATATATATATTTATTGACATAGAAATCCACTCCCTAGTTATTTAGCATATGAAATGGACAATAATGGGAAAATGCCACTGTTACAAGTAACCTACCTTCTTATCTGTTCTTGCAACTGCTTTATATGCTGAGACTTCATAAATGACTGATGTTTAACATCTAGCAGCTCTTGTCTGTATTTCTGTATTTCTGCTTCAGCAGATCCTGCAACGGCAGCCTTTGGTTCCTGCAGCACTGTACGTCTCTGATATTTGACACTACTCCTACTATGTTCAGGTAATAACACATCATGTACATCACATGTCCTATGCTGAAGATTCTGTAATATACACAAAAGCAAGGCCCTTGGTTCAGATCCATTTTGGTACTCTTGGAGAATGGCTGTACCTTCCTGGGTTCCTAACCCCATTCCCAGTGTTTCCAGGATATCACAAGCATCCTGCCTTTGGAAATGGGACACAGATTCTCTCTGTGATTTTTGTCCCTCTGGTAACTCTGTATCAGAAGCCCTGAACTCTGGCAAATTTCTCAGTAATGGTACCTCACTTGTAAATATTGAAAGTGTATAATGATGCTCCTGTTGTAAAAGAAACTCTGCAATTAACAAGTTAATGGCTTGTATCTTTGGTGAGAATGATTGGCTTGATGGACGAGGTCCTAATGATGTCTGCCTTAATGCCTGAACCATCTGATGTCTAAGATGTGCACGCAAGTCTGCTAGAACACCATGCTCTTCAAACCTGCAAACAAACCAAAATATATTATCCTTAGCATTAACAATGTTTCCTATAAATTTAGGAGAGGAACAACCTAAAAACTAAATAAAAAAATGTTGAAAATCTATTAACAGTTTTCTCAAAAATTATTTGTATTGGATAAGCAACCATAGGTAAAACCAATTGTACCATTTATTACCGTTGAGAATTTTGTTTTATTGATATTTTTGCTTTATTTTCTTTACATATTTATTATGTTCACTTTATTCATTGACATTGCTAATATTAATTTGTATAGTCATTCTTAAGCAAATAGCATGTGCTTAAATGTTGTCCATTCAAGGATATACAGAAATATGTTTTTACTGGCGTAAAAAGCACTGCAGAAGACAGTAATTTAGGACACAGCACAAAGGTAATTGATATCCTACTCAGGACACATATCTTTATTGCTCTTTACTTGCAGCCAGTGCAGCAACTATTCCTGTTGTCTATAGCATGTAAAAGCTCTTTGAATGTAAACAAGACAACAGTATTACTAAACCAGCTCTACTCTTATATGTCCCAAGTGTGTGTGTGTGTGTGTGTGTGTGTGTGTGTGTGTGTGTATGTGTGTGTGTGTGTGCGCGTGTGTGTGTGCGTGCGTGCATGGGCGTGTGTGGTGGTAACGGAGGGGGAACATCTTGACCCTGACATGGATCTTTTGCAGGCTACCACCCTCCTAGGAGGAAGGGATGAGACAAAGTGAGACTGGAGGCTTATCAGAGAGCGGAGCCAGTGAAACCCAGAGATGCACAGAAGTCCCCAACAGTTACACCACCTGGTGTACAACTTAAGTGTTTCCTTTACCCAGGGAGAGGGTGATGAGGCAACTCTTGCAGCTTGGGCAACAACTTCCAGAGAGGGCAGGGAAGAGGTTCCAGAGTGCAAACAATTACGCCATCTGTCCGGATTTGCCGTAACGTATCATGCTACCAACCAAACCAGGAAAATGAAGGAAATGAGAAAAGAAGGGAAAGGAATCTGTGGAGAAGAAATGAATGCACCCTATTTGCTTAAACGACATGGGGATACCACTGAAAAACCCATGTCAGAAGGTGCTGCCACGGGGATCGAACCTGTGACCTCCCGAATGTGGGCCACAGACGTCACGGCCTAAGCCATCCCACTCAGTAATGTCCCAAGTAGTACATGCTGACATATTTCAGAAATTTCTTAATATCTGAGTGAAGAAAAGCTGATCATGAAACCATCCTGAAAGCTGTGTTCTCCCATTAAAATCCTATCAAAAGCTGCAATACTGTAAAGGGAAACTATCACTTATTGTAGACTAGAATACTTATATTTCTGCTCCTGCTGTGCTATTCGAAGATTGCTAAATAATTAATGCATGTCAGAATGGCAGAAAGAAACTACAGAGAAATGAATTTCTCTGTAACAGTGAGATGCACTAGATTAAGCAATCTGATATTTAGGCAAATAAATACTTGTACAACTCAATGGAAGTTAATTGTTTTTAATGTTAAACAGTTTCCTGTTTTGTGACAAAAAATGAACTGCCGTTGCAAAGACACACAAACTGCATTCAACAGTCTTTTGAAATTTGGGGTAGTCAGTGGACTTAGAATTCCAAAATTATTTTCTATCTCTCTCTCCTCCTTGTAAATGATTCTGATTTCTCTAATTCTCTTCAAACTACCTTCCTCTCTGGGCACCCTTGGACCATGCTTCAAAACAAGGATGTGTTTTCTATAACAGAAACTGCACACAATGTGTGAAATTTATAGGCTTAACTATACATTAAAAGTTGTCAACAAGATGATATATGACATCTAAGGAGGGCTGAATGGTTAGAAGAAAACTGATAATGAAGTTCACAATTCCATCTTAGCTGCTAAGAGCTAAATGAGGATTAGCTGACTAAGGAACTATTGCATTTTCTTCTTATATTTTTCATGTTTCTTTCTATGTCTGCTTTATTTATTTAAATAGCATAATTGATTATAATTGATTTTACATCTGCCTAATTATTCTACTATACACAGCAGTAACGTCACACTATAAAAATGTAAAAACTATTGGAATGAAAAAGCCTGCTGTTTAACTAGACTAATTTTGAGTTTGTTTTTACATTCTCTACCATCCACTTACAGTAAGAGGTATTGCATTCTACCAAATAATTTAATGTCAAGATTTAACCAGAAGTACAGGTTCTAGGATTCCCTTCCCCTACCAAAAAATTATTGGAAAAGGTGTGTGTGTGTGTGTGTGTGTGTGTGTGTGTGTGTGTGTGTGTGTGTGTGTGTGTGTGTGTGTGAGAGAGAGAGCATAAAACAAAAATGAAAAGTCCATTGAATACCAAGTTTGGTACTTAAATCAGGGATTAACTTGGAAAATAAAACAATGTTGCAAAAATGCACAAATCAAAATTTATACTTGTGCAAAATTCTGCTAGTAGAAAATGCTATGCATTATACTACTAATGATGTTTAGATATAAAGAATTATTTTATAATCATCATTTGTACTATTGTCTATAGTGAAACACTGTTTCAAACCATTAGGTTATTGCATTTGTTGTGAATGTTAACAGTATAGCTTACCTGATGACATCAAACCGTAAAGTTCTTTTTCAAGTTCTTGCACAAACTACACACAAACAATGGAATTTCTCTAGAATACTGCATTTTGCACCATTTATAAACACTTTCCACACTTCCACTTTGGTTACTTGGTATACTTATTTTAACATCAGCTTTGTTTCTTTCATATGTCCATTTTTAGTTTCACTGGGACAAGCACTTTGTTCCCTTTTCTTCCTTAAAAGAAATTTATCCATCACTTCTTAAAAGGCAGACAAATACACAGTGTAAATTTGAACCGTGCAGACAAGATCAGAAATGAGCTCCACTAGCTGGTAGGGAAAGCAGCATATTGTCTATTTCTGTGACAGATTGCTCCGGCTTGTTGAAAGGTGGTGTTTATAGTCTCTGTCCTTTGTTTTGGTGGCAGATTGTTGTTGCATTTTTGTAAATGCTGTTTTAAAGTTTGTCACATTCTTCGACCTCGAATAGCAAAAAGTGACAAAAGCAACTGTAACTTAAACCCTGATTAAGATTAGCATTTCCAAAGATGTGACACAATGGTTTTTAAGAAAATCCTTCCACTGTACACTACATAAAGAGATGTTCCTTATAATTTTTCTCAAAAGCATCTCAAACAAGTTTGATTAAAATGACATGTGTTTAATAGTTTGACATGAGAGGAAGCATATATCTTGAATGTTCTGTGAATATCCTAAAAATGTTTGTGTGAATTTGGTATAACAAGGTAATCTAAGCAAATAAATATTCAAATATTTTTGTATAATTATCCATTTTCTAAACATTCCATGTCGCAACGTCACACCTTTACTAAGAATCAGTCAGCTAACAGCCATGCTTGAGACTTACCATTCTTGCTTCCCCCTGCTCCATTACAAAAGCTTGTTTAAAAAAACTTAAAGCTGTTTTATGTATAGTGAAACATTTTCATATGTAAAAACATACTGTAACATAATGAGGACAGGTGGCGCCGTGGCCGACCGGTTAGCGCGCTCGCCTACCACCTAGGCGGCCCGGGTTCGATCCCAGGGGCCCGCATGTGGTATTCGCGGTGGACGAAGCGGCGTCAGGGCGGGTTTTCTCCGGGTGCTCCGGTTTCCCCCGCCATCTCATTCCACCGGTGCTCCATCTTCGTTCCATGTATCATCAGTGTCACCGCCTGCGGTGCCATATGTAGTAAAAGCGGGCGTTAAACACTACAACAACAAAATAATGAGGACAGAATATTAAACTACTCACATATCACATATACTATGAATAGATTTATATAAGGTCATTAAAATATATGGTAACCTGTTCCGCAACTCTCGCCACTGTGCAAGACAATAATGAGTTGCAGGAAAAAATGTGCCGTAAAAGGTGCACTAAATTCCCTACCTTATAGTAGACACTTGAAATGTTGATCTATGCTCTCAAACTGGCAACATGTGTAGTAGAAATGTTCTTGCTCACTCCCTTAAGGCCATCAGCAGGTATCCTTGTGATTTCTTGCATGATGTTATCTCTTAAGCTCCTGTAGTGTATGAGGGTTAGACTGATACATTTTGTCTTTAGCTTTGGTTCTGCTCTATACCACTGAAGAAAGCTAGTAGCAAACCCACTAATACTCCATGGACAGATGCTCTCACCTATTTAAGGAAGATATGTAGAAAGACACGACGATGCCAAAAGCAATCAATTAACCCACAGGAAAGGGATATTAGGCTTACCATTTATAGGACGAACAAAGAAAAATACAAACAAACGGAGGAAAATCAAGCGGAAAGTTGGAATAAATTTACTTCAAACTGTTTACAAAATGATGCCTGAGGAATCTCTTATAAGATAAGAGAAAAGTTTGCTCCACTGGTCACGTCAACCCTTCTTAGGGATGATGGTACCCACACTTTTGGTGCTATTGAGACATTTGAATATTTAATCAGAAAATGACTACCAGACAACATTGAAGTAGAGGATACAGTGTATTATCACGGCATAAGAACTATCACCGACCCAATATTTGTAAACAACAACTTCGCTCCCGTCACAGACCACAAGGTTGCCCTGGCTATTAAGTCAATGAAATCCAAGAAGGCACCAGGCCCAGATAACATTTCTACTGAAGTATTACAAGCCCTCCATGGGAAAATACTGGACTTTCTGGTTAGCTTGCTAAATGAAAGTTTCAGGCAGGCCAACATTCCCAACAACTGGAAGCAGGCCAATTAAGTGATTATTAAAGTCCCCTGATAAGGACCCTGCAGTCGTAAAATCTTATAGACCTATATGTCCTCTAAATACTATAGCCAAACTACAAAAACAACTAATTTGTAACAGACTATGGGAATTAAGAACATAAAATAACATGGTTATACATCAATATGGCTTTAGGTCTAGGAAGTCTGCCAAATATACATTAAATTACTGCACAGACACCATAAGAACATCAGATAGAAACTATGTAGTGGGAATATCCATAGATTTAGATGGCACTTTTGATAATAATTTGTGGTGGCCTTCACTATTTAAAATATTATTAGAGATGAACTGTTCTGAATTTTTATATAGAATGATTCTAGACTATTGTAAACAGAGACGTGTAAATTTTAAAATTAGTACCTGTACTTTTAGCAAATTATTAACCACAGGCTGTCCCCAGCGTTCTGTGTGTGGATTGGTCTTCTGTGACATCAGTTTAGAACCATGTCTCAAAAGTGTAAATCAACTCGAAAATCTGTGTGGGATGGTGGCATATGCTGATGATATACTCTTATTAATTCATGGAGACAGTACAAAATAGCGGAAATATGGTTTTGACAGAAATTAATACACAATGTGAACATTTAAAATTAAAAATATCCCTTCTAAAGACTAAATATGTACTTTTAAGAGGAAAATTATATAGATCCCCCAATATTTAGGCTAAATAACACCTCAATTACTACAGAATATAGTGTAAAAATTTTAGAGGTTCACTTTAATGAAAATATGACCTTTAAAACTCATGTAGAAGAAATAACAGCCAAAACTTTTAAAATTACGAAGAAAATAGCAAGAGTTGCCTTTAATTACGAAAAAAACCCATATAAAACCATAAAACTTTACAGTAATTCGATTTCAGCTGCAATAATGGGATATGGGGCTAGCTGTTAGGGTGAAAGTGGATTTTTAACAACTACACGCAAAAAATTAAGAAGCATGCACATAAAAATTTTAATTAGACTAATAGGTGCATTTGCCACCACCCCTACACCCTCTACACATTTTATGAGGCATTTTACCACTTGATTATGAAATCAGGAAACGAGCTGCATGTTACTGGTTACGGAAGGGTTAATGACACGAGGGACTCACAGGCAGCAAGTTTTAGGGTAGAGGAGACAGAATTGCAAGAAAAACTAATTGAAGAATGGCAAGATTATTGGAATACCAGTGAAACTGGTCGTAGAGTGTTTTAATTTTTTCCAGATATTGCTGAAAGGTTCAAACTAAAATACTTCTTATCTTCCTTTCATAGAAGTTTGAAAACAGTGTTGTTGTAATTAATTTAATTTAAAAGGTGAGTTAATTAATAACACTGAACAACACTTACACAATATTTTTCCGGGACGCGTTTCGAAGGTTAACTTTCCTCCATTATCAACTGGACAATAACTGGGTTTCCATGGTGTTTCATGGTGCGGATGGTATTCACAGAAAACCAACGCAGACAGACAACTACATAAAAGCTAATAGTTACAATCCAAGAAGCCACAAACAAGCAATTTTCAATAGTTTAACACATAGATTGGTGAACATCCCTCTTTCAGCAGAAGAATATAAAACAGAATATTACAAAATAATTGAAATAGCACAAAAAAACGGCTTCCCCAAAGAATTAGTAGATAAAAAGGTAAAACGAGCAGAAAAGAAAAAATTATTAAAAGAAACTACAACTCTCACAGCAGCAAAAACAACAATGATATTCAAAAAGTTCACATATCATCCATGGGCCTTTGATAAATTTAAAAAAGTGTTCAAGGAATACAACATTCAGCTAGCACCAGTAAACCATTACTCCATAAAAAACCTACTACTTTCAAACATCAAAGATGCTATTCCACCTAACAAAAAATCTGGCATATACCAAATTGAATGCAGTGATTGTAATGAAATATACATAGGAAAAACCAAAAGAAATTTAGAAATCAGATCCACGGAACATGTTAGAAACATTAAGAGTAAACAATTAGAAAAATCAGCAGTTGCATTTCACTTTTGGACAAAAAATCATGACATAAAGCTAGAACCGAAACTTCTTAAACACATAACCGGAAAACAAGAACTGTCCACATGGGAACAAATCTTTATTTAAAAAAATAGAAACCGAGTATTTAATTTCGACATTCCTCAGAGTGACATTTTCAGTAAGTTCATTGAACCGTTACCAGAAGAAACATCAGAAGAAGCATCACCATCCGCACCATGAAACACCATGGAAACCCAGTTATTGTCCGGTTGATAATGGAGGAAAGTTAACCTTCGAAACGCATCCCGGAAAAATATTGTGTAAGTGTTGTTCAGTGTTATTAATTAACTCAGCTTTTAAATTAAATTAAAACACTTCCACCCCTCAAGAGGCCTCGTGCATTACCTGGTTTCAAAGCAATGGCTTTTATATGAACGAAAGCAAGGCACAAAATATCCGTTTTACTTTTAAAATTGTTGAACAAACAGAAAACAATATAAGCGACACAGTTAACTCCTAGGCATAATCATAGATAAACAACTATCCTGGAATCCTCACATTGATCAAATATGTAGAAAATTGTCATCAGTGGTATTATTGCTTGCAAATTTAAAACGAGTAACGTCACAAAATTTTGTTTTAATGGCTTATTTCTCATTTTTCCAGAATGTTTTTAGATATGGACTTGTACTATGGGGTAGTAATCCAAGCATAGCTGACATTTTAAAAATTCAAAAAAAGATTATTAAAATATTGGGCAAACTCAAACAATGCAGAACATTGTAAACCATTATTTATTTATGCCAACAAATTTACGGTCGGTGTTTTTAAACACAAGCCAAGTGTGGGCAATGTTTGAGAGGTAGAACTGGAACTTAAAAATTCAATGCCACAGCTGGGATTTGAACCACAAACCCTCCGCTTACCAGGCAGGTGCTCTAACCATTAAGTTACTGTGACAACCTACCAGAGTGACATTGAATTCTCAAACCACTTCTTATTTTTCCCGGTAAACTACAACGGCAGTCTCACATCAGAGACAATTACCCCAATGGTGACTTACTATTACAAGTACTTTATGTCCCGGGATATAAGGTTATTTATTTAAACCATTATTTGTTGCATTGGGAATTCCAACAGTAGTAAATGTATATATCTATGATGTTTTGATCAATATTAAAGAAAATTAGCATAATTTTAACTTAAGGAATTCAGTACATGAACATAGGACAAGAAACAGGAATAGAATTGATACGCCATATCATAGATTACAGAAAACATCTAGATACTATAGAGTAATAGAAATAAAGCTTTTCAATGCACTCCCACAAGAAACAAGAAATCTAAATGTTCAAACATTTAAGAACAGACTGTATAAATGGCTTTTAGAAAATCCCTTTTATAGTGTGCAAAAATTTTATGAACAAAATAAGACTGATTGTAAACTTATATAAATCTTAGTTTGTAAATATGTTAAGTGTAAATCTTAAGTTAGCAATGTTTGTATGTATATATTTATAAAATGAGTATGGTAAGTTGTTTTTGACGAAGTCTATGGTAGTTATTGTAATTACTAAATGACTAATAAAGATTTGATTTGATTTACCTTCCCGGGCATGGTCCCTACACCGAATATGTAAATAGGTTTGGTCAATCTCTGAGGAATCTTTGTGCATGTGATATGATCAGTACCCCTTTACATTCCCTTTGAGAGTGTCCCAACACCACACATCTTAGGTATTCAAAACAGAGAAAACTAAAAAAAAAAAATTTCGCCTTTGCGATATAATTAGAAATAGAAAATTATGGTGACATTTGGACATTGTCACGGATAAATTTTCAAATTCAAAAACAGAGTATCACCAACACTAAATTTTGGGCTTTATCACTTTTGGGGACTATGTGCTCCAGATCTTCCTTCCCTCCGCAAATAGGACACAGACTCTGAGGGATACCCTTTCTTAGTCCTCTCAGCCTCCAAACACCAGTTCTTAGCCATGCTATTGCCTCCCTTTGTTCTTTGTTTACCTTATCAACATATGTTTCCCTCATTGATTTGTAATCTACCAGGGACCTTTTTTCCATTATATCACCAAACAGTTTTTGGATTTCTATGTTACATGTAACTAAGCCCCCTAATATTTAATACAAAATCTCTCTAGACAAATTTTATTGTTCCCCTTAACATATACAAAGTGTTATAAACAGTTAAACTTTTCAAATGATTTGTAGAAGTATTTGAGTTAACTTTTATACATGCTGACCTGTCATGGCATGCAATACGTCCTCTGATTGGTAACACTGGTCTACAAAAATTAACTTTTTCTCTTTCACAAGAATTAAAATAACAGATTCTAAAAGTATTTTTCGTGCTGAATTCAAATATAATTACAGTTTGTACGCATCGGGCAGGAGTTTTGTGTGATATTCATTTGAATTTTTATAATATTCTAAAAAATCCGTAACTAGCTATCTAACTCAAAATTATAACTACTGATTCTGACTTACCTAGAAAGTGGTAGATAGTGATTTTCGGGTATATTTTGCATCTGGAACGTCTCTCATTTTAGTCCAACAGTAGTCAGCCAGCATATTGGAACTCCACTTGCCTTGGTACCTCTTCTCTATCCTAGAAATTTGCTGATGAAAACGCTCACCGTGTTCATCGCTGACAGCTCCAAGGTTTTCGGGGAAGAAGTCCAAGTGAGAGTCCAAGAAGTGAATTTTTAAAGACATGTTGCATCCCATAGCTTTATAAGAATGCAGAAGATCAGCCACTATGTCACGATAGTTTTCTGCTTTATGGTTTCCAAGAAAATTGCAACATAAACTTTTGAAAGACTGCCAGGCTGCTCTCTCCAGTGGATTTAACAGTCCCTCGAAATGTTCATCAGCCATTAATGATCGGATTTGTGGTCCTATAAAAACTCCTTCTTTCAATTTAGCATCACTGACTTTGGGGAATTTCGATTTCAAGTACAAGAATCCATCAGAAAGTTTATCCATAGCTTTGACGAAATTTTTCATAACTCCTAACTTAATATGCAATGGAGGTAAAAATATTTTTTCAGGATTCACTAAAGGGACACATGCCACATTTTTCTGGCCAGGGAGAAGAGATTCACGTTTTGGCCATGACGTAGTGAGACTTCTTGTCTCTGCTGTCCCACTCGCACAAAAAACAGCAAAATTTGGTGAACCCAAGTTGCAAACCAAGCAATAAAGCAATGACCTTTAAATCACCACAGATATTCCATTCATATTTTCCATATTGTATTTTCTCTAAAATTAGTTTCATATTTTGATATGTCTCTTTCATAGCGGCATGCGCTACTGGTATTGATGGAAGTTCATTGCCAATATGTAGCAGCACAGCCTTCAAACTTACTTTAGAGGAGTCTATGAACAATCGCCACTCATCTGGTCGGTGTTGATGCCCAAGAGTTTCCATAAGTGAACAAATATTATTACAAAACACAACACCATATTCTTCAGAGAAGTATTCTTTGAAAACACTATGGCGGCTACGATAACTACTTATTCTTACATCTTTTTGGAGTAAATTCCACCCTTTGAGTCTGGAAGTTAAAACTTCAGCTTGCAGTTTAGACAGATTTAAATCCCGAATCAGGTCATTAAGGTCTTGCTGATTGGGAAAGTATGGTTCTGATGAACAGCTACTGCCTTCATATGTAAGATCATTTTTATTTTCATCTGAATCATTTTGAGTTTCAGTTAGGTCAGAATCAGAGTTATCACTTAAGGTTGTATCTGCATATACTGGTATGGGGAATTCTTCACTGTGTAAGACAGGTCTCAATGCAGATTGCAAATTCGGATACTTAACTGTATATTTTGTTTTAGATGTGATTCCTTTAATATTTGTCAAACAAAAATAACAGTCAGTTGAATGATCCTTCGGTTCCCTCCAAATCATGGGAATTGCAAATGGCATATGATGTGTACCATTTTTCCACCCAGTCAGCAGTCTAACACACGAAACACAGCATGTATTTGGGGCCCAGCTCTTATCAAAATCACCAACTTGACAGCCAAAGTAAAGATGATAACACTTCTTTACAAATGGGGTCATATTTCGCCTCTGAGACTTGAAGGTCAGCTCACCACAAATATAGCAGAAATTATCTGCATGATTTACACACTTTCTTGGCATGATGAAAACATTAAGCACTGAAATACAACATGCACAACATACACAATACACTTCTAAACAGAAAGGAAGGAAATATTTCACTAGTGAACAATGTCACAGTCAGCTCAATACTGACACATCACAATGCCAGACAGGTCTGAGCATGTCTAAATATGAATGAATCTGCACAGTCTTGTTTTGTGGTGCTTCAGCGTGATATTACAAATAATTTCAATAAATACGTCTTGAGTAAAATAGCTACATATGAGGTAAAGGTTCCTATGACAGGTCAAAGAAAACGCTAAAATCATATTTTGAAAAGTAGCTTTCACAGAAAAACTGTGCCTGATGGGAAAATTCTGACTACATATCTGAATTCAGGATGAAAAAATGCACTAGATCCACTATTCAGATTTCTTGTGAAAAAAATCTTGTCGACCAGTGTAATCAGAGGATATGGTCGGTGAATTTATTTTGATAACTCTCCCCGTCAGGTCGGTGAGACCCATAAACCAACGACAGGTGTGGTCCTCCAGACATTCTGGGGGTTGTGAGAGAGCGATGTGACCGCCAAAACATAAAAGTATGGTGCTCTCTAAAAAACGGTTACTATTACTGCTATTGCTCTAGAATTGGGATATATTCTTCACCACTCTGTCCTCTATGTGATCTGCAAGAGGAAATGGATCGAAACCACCTTCAAATATGCCCGGCCACTTCTAGTGCCCCATCCATCAGTGAGAAATATTGGAGAGCAAGAGGATTAATGACTTCATTGTCAGAAATCCAGCATTAGCTATAAACAACTTTTGGGGACCTGATTAACATTGTAGCATTTAAGTACATTATAAATAATTTTATTTTAATTTAACTATTTCCACTTGGAGAATATCATTTTTATGGTCTAGGCCTTTATCCACCCCCGAAAATCACATCTAATTTATCTAAATTTATATTTTAGTCTTATAACATTTTAGAAATTCATGGTTCTATCATTTTATCTTTCTAATTAAACTGGTTTGAATTCAATGTCCTATCTACTTTTTCAACATAATATTAGTTATTGTAGTTTAAGAGTTTTTATACATATCTACCTCTTCTCTCTTCTTTTTATCTCTCTTTCTTTTTTCTTCTCTTCTGTTTTGAGCTTCCATGGCAGCTTCATTTTAATTGGCTTTTTGATCAATTTTAATTGTATTTTAATCGAGCTTTTAACTGTATTATCTTTTTCTTATTAGGTAATTCTATAATTTAGTTTCTTTGGTGCCCCAAGATATTTGTATACCCTCTGCCTTCACATTACATATATGTTTCTTAACTTCAGTATTTTAATGCATGAAAATTTTAATTGTAACTTGCATGTTTTTATATTACTATTAATATTGTGCTATTTTAACTATGAGCTTTTCAGGCATTTTTATTTCTTGCAAAAATGTGCAAGTTATAAATTATTTATTGTAGTGTAACAATGTTTTGTGGGAGATTGCATAAGTTAAATATATGATTTCCCCCTGAATACTAACATTTTATTAATTTTTTTTTATTTAAACATCTGCAAAATCACAATCTGTTCATTAGTTGAACAATAAGTAACAATGATAATGTATTACTTTTACAAACTATGGCCCATAAATTTGCTTATAATTTGGGTGCAAATTTTATTAATTGTTTAATATTGATATTATTGTGTTTAAACCGAATGTTGGACCAGATAAAAAATTTTTAGATTTTGGGTCATAAAAAATGGGGAGCCCAAAAACTGTGGTTGTGCAGACAAGGGACTATTTCATGTTCCCAACATCCCTCAAAGTAATCCCCTTTACCAGCAATACACTATTCCCAACATTTCTTCCAATTTTGGAAAGCCTCCCAGAACGTACTTTGTGGGATGGGGCCCAGATTCTTGTTGCACTATCTTGAACTTCTTCCATGGTTTGGAAATGATGTCCTTCAATGTGGTTTTAAGTCTGGGACACAGGAAAACATCTGCTGGGGCCAGGTCCAGAGAATAGAATGGACGGGGCACAGCAAGAGTCTGATGTTTTGCCAGATAGCTACAGAAAAGGAGCCACACATTGTCATGATGCAACATTCTGGTCTGATTTATCCAAAATTCAAGGCTCCTCCTGCACACAGCATACCTCAAACATGCTAAAATTCTTTGGTAGACTCCCTTGTTTACCATCTGACCATGTGATACACATTCCTGATGGACAATGCCTTTGCGGTCAAAAAGCATAACCAACATCATCTTGATCTTTAACCAACCCATGTTCTTTTTTTTTTTTTTTTTTTTTTTTTTTTTGACAAGGAGACTCTTTGCCCCATAACCTTTGTTTCAACATCATAGCTATAAACCCATGACTCATTTTCTGTTATGCTGTTCTTAAGGAAATTTTTATTGCCATTTGCAGTGGCAGCAGTTCCCAAATGATTTCAACACTTTAAAAGATGTAATAAGTTCAATAATTTCTACTGAGGGCAGTTGTGTGAGAAAGTGGGTAACTGTGATGACTGAGGCAAAATCCACAAATCCACAAATAATTCACAACATAAATAAAATTCTTGGCTTTGTTCTCAATATACCAGCATCTAACACTCATATTGAATGAATATTTTCGTTGATGAGCAACAAATGGTCTGATGATAGAAACTGTTGTATTGTAAACCTATTAAAGCTGAGTTACAAATTAGTGTGGATTTTGATTACGCTTGTCAAGAATTTGTAAAGTAATGTAATTGTAAACTTCAAGCTGATGCCAAAAGTGTACAAAATACACTTTCAAGTAAGATCCATGGGTACTTTGTAATAAACAGGTAATGGTGGTTTTTATTTCATTTGCAACTAGTTTAGAGATATGTATAACTAAGTATTTATACACTTAACTAGTCTTCCTTATTTTGAAAAAAAAAAAAAAAAAAAAAAAAAAAGGCAACTCTAAAACACGCACACATCCGTTTATCTTTAAAAATTAAATTTGTGGCTTCAATGTAGCTTCACATACATGTTAATATTAATTATTCATTCAAAACTGAAAATTACCAAAAATGGTTGGTTAGTTTTATGGCGTGTATTAATTAGTTTAACTGCTAATGCTCCCCATACTGTCTATGACATTCAGAGGAACCTCATTCCACCAGGCGATGACTGGATCCAATTATTCTGGAGACACCCAGTAGATGCTGTCCTATCTCATAGTGAGATGATGAAAATGGAACAAGTGGGTCTGCAGCTTTTACCAGGGACTGTGAACTATTTATTTTTTAAAAGGTGAGTTAATTAATAACACTGAACAACACTTATAAAATATTTTTCCTCCATTATCAACCGGACAATAACTGGGTTTTCATGGTGTTTCGTGGTGTGGATGGTGATGCTTCTTCTGGTAACGGTTCAATGAACTTACTGAAAATGTGTTATTAATTAACTCACCTTTTAAAAAATAAATTAATTACAACAACACTGTTTTCAACCTTCTATGAAAGGAAGATACTGTGAACTATGTTGGACCTTGGGGATACTTTAAATAAACTAGTCAGAGGTGAAGCTCTGTAAAGGGGCAACTTAAATTTGCTACTCCACAGTCAGGAATCAAACCACAGACTTTAAAACAAAATCACTGAGTGATTCCTTAGTTTTATTTTGATTTATTTATAGGAAAAAAAAGGCACACCTATACCAAATAGTAATTCTTACTATTATACAGTTTTATTTATCTTTAACAAAAGCTTACTCTGGCACAGGCCAAGTACAATAATTTGGTTCACTTTGGTTTACATTATTTTCTAGATGGCTTACATTATTAATCTGCACTAAGCCACAAGTAGGTTACGGACACAGCCCAGTGATTATGTTTCTATTGTCTAATGTGTAGTTCCTACTCAGTATAGTGTAGACTTGTTTCTTTTAATTTCATATTTTCAGAATTAGTAAATGTGTATAGATGTATTTTTGACTATATTTCTTTCCATCTAAGGAGTTAAAACAGATTATTTGCATGATGTACAGATACTACATTGAAAAAGGAGGAAAAGACCAAACGAAGTTTAAGTCTGCAAATTGGGATGCTGACTCACAATTTTAAGGATAGGGAAATGAGAAATTCCAGGAAATCAGAGGCATGAAGATGAAAATTCTATTATTGACACACAGTATGTTTAATGATGTCAACATAAAGATGAAAGCCTATATTTTACTGTGCAATGCTTTAATTCACCAAGTTTTTACTGTAGAGGAGGTAAATTTTACTATTAAAACTTCCCTGTGGGGTCTTGAAATGAACAAGGGAAAAGTGCTTTGTTGGCAAGCTTGTCTATTCTGTAAGGAGTCATATTTGAGTGCAGAAACTTTGGAGATTTAAGAAGTGAATTCAGAAAAAGGAGATCTGCACAACAGAAGTTCATTTTAGGTGTCTATTGTTTTAAAATAACATCCTTACTATTTCAATGGAAACTGTCCCACCCGTAACACTAAAACATCATTAAGTTTTCTTTATCAGAAGTAGTTTGCCTGATTGTAAATGAAAATACTGTGAAAGTAAGCTACTTTATATGTACTACACAGCTATTATACTTATGGGAAGGTTGTGTTATGGTAAACATTAGATTTATGTGTTACGGGTGGGATAGTACAAATTGTTGTCATACTCCATAATGTCACAGGATGAAATTCAGAGCGCCCATTGGTCGCATGACCAAATTACCATTTTTACAGCAGTGGCATGGTATCAGACTAGCCCTGAATCTGTAGTAGTGGTGAGTGATGAGCTTAATCATGGAAAGCATGCAGTTTGGACATTCTTATTAGAAAACATTAAAAGATTAAAAATGAAGCATCCTCATATTAAGCAGCTACATATATTTTCTGATGGATGTGCTGGGCAGTTTAAAAATAAATTCACACTCACAAATATGACATTTCTTGCAAAAGCAGTACAGATCACTCTGGTAGATTGGAGCTTTTTTGCCACGTGACGTCACATGGCAAGGGTACTGTAGATGGCGTGGGTGGGTCAGTAAAGCGAGCTGTCTGGAACAGGGTGCATCAGACAATTTGTCCCACCCGTAACCCTACAAGAGTGCTTAAATAGTGGGGCTAACTACTAAAATTTGTTAATTTCATTCTCATATTTACACATTTTGTAATACAATAATGCCAATTTTGTTTGTAAGTAGTTTGGCTCAAATATGATACTAGCAGAGCAGAATTATGTATGTGAAGTTGAAATTGTTATATTCTATGTCAGATGCTTGTCCCACCTGTAACATTCATTTTATTAACTATGTATCACACAAGTTAATATATATATATATGTCAGTGCACTGAGTTTGTTTGTATTAAAGAGATTATCTGGTTGCTGAAAACAATAATTTACATTAACATTTCTATTATTTTTTAAACATAAGGTGTAAAAATAATTGTGCAAGTGTCCCACCCGTAACACTGGAATTGCTCAAATGTAGTTACATTCGAAGTTGTGCTGAAAAATTGCTCTCAAATGATTTGTTTTAATAACTTCAAAACATGGCTTATTCTTAAAGATTACTAAGTTTCTAAGCTTTTAGATATATGAGCAGGCACTTTGCAACAATTATTTAAATCCTCCTGGGCTATGATTGTAACCTATCCGATTACTCATGCTACAGATTTTATGATTAGTAAAAATGTTCGCATGCAGTCAATGCAGAAAGGAAAAACAATTATCACAATTGTTACAAGAAGTGTTGAATGAAATAATAAAACTGACAATAAAATTTATATCACTAATGAGGACAAAAAGGAAAATGTCATATAACATTTGAATTTTATGGATTAAAACAAAGCTAGTAATAAAAATGATGAAGAAACCAAGAAGGGTAAACCCTCTAATCATCTACACTGATATTTAGAATGTAATTTTGCATTAATTTAAAATGCCTATAGATATTAGTGTGATTTTAAGCTATTGTTAATAATAGTTTTGATAGTGTTAGTAAAACCAATACTCAAGTCACTGAACTATGGTTATTAAAACCTTTCATAAATGTACAAATCCAGAATTGTTATAAAATAAATGCAGAATGCATTAGTAATGAAATTTGTATTTTAAATGGCTACATGAATTTTTATATGTATAAACTGAGGCTTTCACAGCCGTGTCCCAATGATTAGACATATTTTCTGAGCTTGTAGACTGTGGGTTTCCATGTTCCCGACATTTTGCCAAGGACTACACTTGGCATCTTCAAAGATTATCCGGGGGCTGGTCAAAGACTTGACAAAACATTGAGAACGTGTAAAGCCACTAGACCATGGCCTACAAGCCTGGAAAATATGCCTAATTATTGATTTTCATGTTTACTCTTCGTAAAGTGTAGTAAATGAGGTCCTACACAAATATAATAATTTTATTTTGCAGAATGTTAAATTTCAGCAAAATAAAACTCATAATCTTTATGGTTATGTATTACCTTAATTTCCAATTAAATAATGCTACATGTACAAGGTGTTTTTATATAAAATGCAACTTTGTATCACAAACAATAAAGAATGACAGCACATGCTTAAACACTATTTGCAAGTATATATAGAGGGAATTACAATGTGATGGAGTAACGATTGAAATTATGCTTATGAATAAATTAGGCCACTTTATGATGTAAAATTATATTACAATAATTACTCATGTATAGTGAATTATGCAACAGTAAATATTACTGTGTTACAAATTAATTAGAATTTGCCTCCAACATTATAATTGTAGGTACTGATCTGTATTGTACTGCATCTTGTTCATTCAATCCTTGAATGAGACAGGCTCAAAGATTTAGAACATGTCATACAACCATGTAATATGTAATTTCTCACGGAAAAAATATACACATACTTTTTTATTATAAAATATAATACACCTATATATACACACCTATATATAATGTTTTTACTAACACCTAAACGCAATCAAGAAAGGGACCTTAAAACTAAGGAGATATTATAGTATTCCTTTACACTGTATGCACAAGCAATAAGTTTCTCAATTCTTTTTTACATCTTAGTCTTTTGGGTTATGCAGTAATTTCAAGGCTAAAGGAAGACAATTATATTCTAGTATGACTAGCAGAGACCTTAAACTTATAATTTCATTTATTGTTATTGTTATTATATTTCCTCCTTAAATAAACCCTACTGAATAAACTATAAAAATGTGTAGGAGTTACTATTTGGTCATTTATGTATCGACTTGTTACAGGGCTAATTAAGCAAAACAATTGAATGTCTAAATGTAACAGAGTACGTTAGATACATATATTTTAATTATACGTCCTGGTTCATTTATATGCATTTAAGGTCATTTGCAAAAGAACTTTTGAGAAAGGGTTAGGCAGTAACTGCGAAGCGACGGGAATGCGTAGCCCAAACATCAGTGAAGCTAAAACCCAAATTCTTATCCACGTCGCTCAGATTTACACATAGCTTCCCCGCCGTAAAATGACTGACAAAATTGTGCAGATGTTACTTTTTTCCCTTCGATGATTAATAACTAGCAATATTAAGAAAAAACATTAATTACAACATACTATATACAAATTCTGATATGACGGACACGATCTAGTTAGCCTAACCTATTCACTTAAAACTTACCAATTGCACAAATTTCGTTGAAATTCCAAAGCAGAAATTCCATTTTGCTTGCTTTTCGAACTCCCAGGTTTCTTATTCATAATTTATACATAAACCATGCGTTCTCCATTCGCGAAATTTAACTCACAATCCTAAAATCCTATGATGCAATTTCGTATTTCGTACTTTTCTACATTGTTTGTCTGATGTCTGCGGTGCTGCCATCTGTTTTATTGAAAAGATTTTGGCGTTGCATGGTGATATAGATTGTCACATTGCGTTTCTGTTATAGGTTGTTTAAATCAGAGCAAGCTAGATTGTTGAAACAAAATAAAATGGAAATAATAGAAGCAACGAAGGAAAACAAGACTACTAAACTTTAAAATTGTGCAAATTTCCCAGCAGTCCCTGTGGCGCAGAGGATAGCGCGTTGGACTTCTAATCCAAAGGTCGTGGGTTCGATCCCCACCAGGGATGGTCAACTTTTTTTATGGATCACAAGAACGTTATATATTATGTATAAAAGAGAAAATTTCGATTATTAACTCTCCAACTGATAGTGTGAGTTAACTGTGACATGAGTGGCAATGTGGGCTCACATTGGTCCAACAAACAACAATGTGTCAAATATGGATGTTGTTTAATCCAATAACGTACTATAATAATCAATCAATCAATCAATCAATCAATCAAAAGTGTTAATTTGGGCATGTTTACAACATGCCCGGGCTGTTAAGGGAGACCCCTCTTCAGCCTAGTGTGTGATTTTTTGTTTGTCGTGTTAGGATTTCCTTCGGCTTGTGAGCGCATCCGTGTTGTTTTGTGTTTTTGTTGACGTTGTGTAGTGTGTTGTGATCTGTGTTTCTGTGTGACAGTTCCCCGTGTTCCACATCCATCGCTCCATTCATATGCTTCTACCCAAAAAGATCAATGATTTCGTTGCTTGTTTTTTCTTTTTTAATTTTAATTGTTGCTGCAGCACCTCACTTGGTTTTTATTACATGTTTAGTGTGTTTTTGTATGTGTTCGTGTCTATTGTGTGTCTAAATGTTTTGAAAGTGTTGTAAATGTTCTTGTAGTTTTGGTTCTTCTTGTTCTTGATAATTATCATATACGTGCATCAGTGTGATAAGGGGAGGATTTTTTTCTTTTTGTGTTTCTTGTATTGTTTTCATTTTTTTGTGCTGTGTTTATGAGTGTTCTTCTGTAGCTTCTTGTGTGTGCATTATGTATGTATGTATGCATGTATGTATGTATGTATGTATGTATGTATGTATGTATGTATGTATGTATGTATGTATGTATGTATGTATGTATGTATGTATGTATGTATGTATGTATGTATGTATGTATGTATGTATGTATGTATGTATGTGTGTGTGTGTGTGTGTGTGTGTGTGTGTGTGTGTGTGTGTGTGTGTGTGTGTGTGTGTGTGTGTGTGTGTGCGTGCGTGCGTGCGTGCGTGCGTGCGTGCGTGCGTGCGTGCGTGCGTGCGTGCGTGCGTGCGTGCGTATGTATGTATGTATGTATGTATGTATGTATGTATGTATGTATGTATGTATGTATGTATGTATGTATGTATGTATGTATGTATGTATGTATGTATTTTTTTTTTTAATAACAATTCTTTATTATCAGCATGCCCCATTACAAAGCGTAACATTACATGCATTTATATACATAATTGACAAGTATAATGAACTACAGAGTTACCATAAGTATTTGGATTACATTAATGGTCTTACACAGTTTATGTTTACACTAATATAGTTTGTGCAAATTTCTTGAATGCTCTTAAATGTTTTGCTACAAGTTCTTCAGGGGGTACTGGCCAGTTACTGCCGTTATTATTTATGGCTTTAATTAGATCTGTTCTTTGTTGCTTTTTGTGCTGACACTCATAGATTAGATGATAGACTGATTCTGCTGCTCTTCTGCATGTACACGAAGGATCGTCTATTATATGGAATCGATGGAGATATGCGTTTGTTTTCCCATGGCCTGAAACTATTGCTGTGAATTCTGGTGTGTTTGGTAAGCGCAGCTTGAGTCTTGTCCTGATTGAGGGAAAAAAGGATTTACTCACTAGTCCTTTAGTTGTGTTATTCCATCTTCTCTGCCACTCTGCCAAACCTAGTTCTTTGATTTCGCTTTTAAATGTCGATTTAGGGATCCTATCGTAGATTGTTTCCAGGCGTTCATCTTTAGCAGCTTGTTTGGCGAGTCTGTCTGCTAGCTCATTGCCAGTTATTCCTACGTGAGCTTTCACCCAGCTGAAATATATTTTCCATTGGCGCTGTTCTAAATTATGAACTGTCTTCAGAATACTGTCTATTATCGTATTGTGCTTTGAGTTGTTGTTTAGTAAGGAAATTGTTATTTTACTGTCTGTAAAAATGACTATAGTGATAGTTTTATCCTGTAGAGTATGAATTTCTTGGAGAGCTTTAAATATTGCAATTTGCTCAGCTTGATTATTAGAGCCCCTCGAATCTAATCTATATTTTAGCTCTCTTAGGATTGTGTCTCCCCTATATATCACAGCAGCGGCTCCAACTTTGTTTTCTGCTTTGCTGCCATCGGTAAAGACAGTTATATCGTATTGTGCATTTTTCTGTGGTTCTTTAATGTATACTTTTTCAGCTGGATGGCGCCATATTGTTAAATCTATTGGTGTGTCATAGTCCCCTCCTCCGTGTGTTGACTCATACTCCTGAATTTTACCGGCAATAATGATGTCAATAGGTTGATTTCCAGCTATGACACAAGAAG
The DNA here is from genome assembly GCA_030765045.1 of Tenodera sinensis. NCBI lineage: Eukaryota > Metazoa > Arthropoda > Insecta > Mantodea > Mantidae > Tenodera > Tenodera sinensis. Next base: position 137,313,665 of record CM060962.1, read on the forward strand.
CATCGTAGGAAACAGTCCTATATGCCTTTGCTTGTTTAATATTGAAGAGCCGTTGGACTCTCTGAAGCTTGTTGAGGTTGTTTTGTTTCTTTAGAGAGTCTCCCCATACTGGCGAACCATAAGTTAAAATAGGTTCTACGGCCCCCTTGTATATGGTATGAAGTGCCTTGCTTCCCAAGCCCCAGTGGAGTTTTGCTGATTTAGATAATGTATGGATCAATGCTATTGCCTTTTCGTGAACGTGGTCTATATGATTATCAAACGAGAATCTTCTATCGATGTATATCCCTAGGTATTTTAGTTCTTCTACCTGGTCTAATATTTTATCATTAAGATATATATCTACTTTCTCGTTTCGTATATTCCTTTTTCTTGTTACGAGCATAACTTTTGATTTTGTATCGTTAAACTGTAGCTTATTGTTCTTGGCCCAGAATTCTACTTTCTTCAAATCTAGATTCGCATAGTTTTCTGTTTCCCTGATACTCTTGCCTTTAGTCATTATTAATATGTCATCTGCAAAAGCTACTACTTCGGTTCGGTGTGAGAACTCTGAGTTGAGTAGCGAATTGTACAGTATATTCCAGAATCCGGGACCACAACACGATCCTTGAGGGCAACCTTTCCTCACTCCCTTCTCCACTTTATGGGAATTAATAAACAAACTTGCTGTTCTCTCCTTAAAGTAATTCTTAGAGAGTTGATACAGATTTCTTGGGCATTTAAGTCTTCTTAAATTATCTAATATACTCGGCCACCATGCTGCATCGAAGGCTCCCTTGACGTCCAAACTGATCAAAATTACATATCCGAATCCCATTAGGTTGTGCTGTACGAAGCGCTTCATAGCCATTGCCGCATCAATAGTACTTTTCTGTGGGATGAATCCATACTGGCGGATACTGTGTAGTTTCCTTGAATATATGAAGTGATTGATTCTGTTAATCAATAACTTTTCTAAGGCTTTTCCACCAACATTCAGAAGGCTGATAGGCCTATATTTAGCGACACTTTCACTTCCTTCTTTATTCGGTTTAACTATAGGAACTATAATTGAATGTTTCCATCTCTTCGGAAAACTACCATTTTTGAGACACTCGTTATACATTGACGTTAGGAAAAATGGAAAGAGGGTGAATGACCTTAAAATGATATCACTCGTGAATCCATCCTCTCCTGGTGCTTTGTTAGGGTCGAATTTCGTCAAAACCGATAGTATCTCATTTTGTGTGAACTCTACATCGTCCGGTGTGTCCACCTCTGCTGTCATTGAGCTTCTTAATAATTTATGTTGTTCGGTGTCATCTTCTTCAGTGTCATCTGGGACAAAATACTTTATCATGTACTCCGCTGTGCTTTTTGAATCAATGGTGTATGTTTTATCCTCCTTTTGAAGCGTGGTTATTTCTTGCTGTCCTTTCGTTTTCCCAGCTGCTATTTTATATATAATATTCCAAGGATTAGAACCGTCAGTGTTGCTGCAGTACTCCTTCCATGATTTAAATTTTTCAGCATTCAATTTCGATTGATAATTCCTGTTCCCTTCCATATATTGAGTTTTCCTTTCCTGTCGCAGTTGTTCATTGTTCAACGTTCTTTGGTAACGACGTCTGAGGGCGTTCACTTTCTTTCTTAAAATGGTTAACTCTGACGTCCACCATGGTACAGCTCTCTGGCTGATTCGCAGCCTTTTCCCTTTGCTTTTTCTAAAGGCTCCATTGCATGCCCGAGTTAAACACACACTCCACTGCTCAACTAGCTGCTCAGTATATGACCTGCTTTTAACTTTGCTGCTAAGTTCTTCATCTAATCCTACACTGTGGTTTTCGCAGTTAAACACTGAACGAAGATTTTCAGTCAGTAGTTTATCGAATTTTTTATAGTTTCCGCCTTTAGTAAGATATCTAATTCTATAGGGAATGTTCACTATTCTTTGGTTAGCTGCGCCCATGATGAAACATATGATTTTATGGTCAGAGCAGCTTTCTTCCTCACTAATTTGCCATTCTGTTATATATTTTATAAGTTTAATATTGGTAATGGTTAAGTCTATCCAGCTTTTTCCGCGTATCGTTTCATATGATGGCGTGTCTCTGTTTTGGTTTGTTATAAAAAAGGAATTTATAGTTATAAATTCTTCTAGAGTTTTACCTCTTTCATTAGTTATGACGTCGTACCATAGTTTGTTTCGGGCGTTTGTGTCTGCTGCTATTATTAATCCACTGCCTGTTGTGTGGTCTAGGATACTCTCAATTTTTCTGATATTGCCTTCAATATTCTGATCCCCGTCGAAGTACATTGAGGCTCCAAAGAATGTGGTGCCTTCGTATTCTACTTCAACTAGTACACAATCGCCGTCGGAAATTTGAGTGATTGCCAATGCATTTATCTTTTCATTGTTAATAAGAATTGTTGCCCTCTTCCTCCCGTTGCCTCCAGTATATTTTCTTAATGTCATAGGTATTCCTGACAATTTATTATTAACAGTGTAAGGTTCTTGTATAAAAATAACATCCACATGGTTTTGTATTAAAAGCTGCACCAGATTATTAGTTGCAGTTCTGGAGTGTTGTAAGTTCACTTGATAACATTTTAGAGATTGGTTGTTCATCTTGCTAATAATCTGTGTTCTCTTGGTATCGCCTTAGTGCTGCTCGAAGACTGGGACAATTACTGTCAAGTGCAGAATGCTTTTCGTCGATAGTGCTATCCTTGTTATATTTCTTAAAGGTGATACAGTTAATACATTTATAATCGTCAGAGCTTGCTTTACAATCCTTTAACGCGTGGTTTTCGGAGCACTTTGGGCAGGTTAAACTACCCTTACAGTCATTTGCCTGATGATTAAACTTGGAACATTTAAAACAACGACTAACCTTTATATAATCATCCCAGCTGCACATGCTCCATCCCAGTTTCAACTTCCTTCCCAGTATTTCTTTACGGGCTTCGGAACTTACTTCTAATACCATGTTCTTGTTTTGTCTCTTATCTCTGAAGCCAAATTTTGGCACCATATTTTGTTCATATTTTCCCAGAGCTTCATTTTGTGTAGTGAGGGACTTGACTACAGTCTCCACTGTCATTTCCTCTGGAACATTGAAAATTATTATCCTGGGATTTCGCTTCTTGGTTAGGCTAGCTTCAAGTTCTTCGCCACATTTGTCATTTATATTTTGACAAATAATATCGGCCTCTCTCTTGTTACTTGATTCAATCAAAAGGTGCCCACTTTTTAGAGTTTTAAAAGAGTTAACTCCGACCTTTATCTCAACAGGATTAACTTTAGCTTAAACCAACGTTCTCATATACTCCACACTCTGGTTGTTTTTACTTTTAATGATCAATTTAATTGGCTTAGATTGCCCGTCTACTGTGCAGTTAGTATTTCGCTTCCCTGATGGTCCTGCAGAGCACCCTTCCATTACAGCTGAGTAACACTGCCGATCTTGTATATTAGGCCAAGCTCGAGTATCGTCCAACGACAAGCTATGTGACATAGATGCTCCGCCAACAAATGGCTTCATAGTTGCAATATGAGTAGGCACATTACTGGATTTATCTTGCAGTTTATCTTGGCAAGATTTGAGATTAACACGCAGTTTATTAACTTCAATTTCCTTTTCGGAAAGAGTATTCTTAATATTGTGCAGTACTTTTCTTATGTTACTTACAGCTTGGACGATATCGTGTTTTAGATCTAGCCTCAAATGTTTACTCATCTCAGTCACGTTTAATAATTTCTCAAAGGCACTCTCCACAATTTGTTCATCCTCTTTCTCCATCTTCGCCTTTGGAAACCACAAGCTCTTCTTTTGATTAAATTAGTTGAGAAAACTAACCTTTGTAATCACTTAAATGCTCAAAACAAGGCCTCCTTGTATGTATGTATGTATGTATGTATGTATGTATGTATGTATGTATGTATGTATGTATGTATGTATGTATGTATGTATGTATGTATGTATGTATGTATGTATGTATGTATGTATGTATGTATGTATGTATGTATGTATGTATGTATGTGTGTGTGTGTGTGTGTGTATGTGTGTATGTGTGTATGTGTGTGTGTGTATGTGTGTATGTGTGTATGTGTGTATGTGTGTATGTGTGTATGTGTGTATGTGTGTATGTGTGTATGTGTGTATGTGTGTATGTGTGTATGTGTGTATGTGTGTATGTGTGTATGTGTGTATGTGTGTATGTGTGTATGTGTGTATGTGTGTATGTGTGTATGTGTGTATGTGTGTATGTGTGTATGTGTGTATGTGTGTATGTATGTGTGTGTGTGTGTGTGTGTATGTGTGTATGTGTGTATGTGTGTATGTGTGTATGTGTGTATGTGTGTATGTGTGTATGTGTGTATGTGTGTATGTGTGTATGTGTGTATGTGTGTATGTGTGTATGTGTGTATGTGTGTATGTGTGTATGTGTGTATGTGTGTATGTGTGTATGTGTGTATGTGTGTATGTATGTATGTATGTATGTATGTATGTATGTATGTATGTATGTATGTATGTATGTATGTATGTATGTATGTGTGTGTGTGTGTGTGTGTGTGTGTGTGTATGTATGTATGTATGTATGTATGTATGTATGTATGTATGTATGTATGTATGTATGTATGTATGTATGTATGTATGTATGTATGTATGTATGTATGTATGTATGTATGTATGTATGTATGTATGTATGTATGTATGTATGTATGTATGTATGTAATCATTTGTTTCGCTATGTGTGTGTCAATGGGTGTTGTATTTGTGTATTGGTGTAAAGTGTTTGATTTGAATGATTGGAAAAATTTGTGAGCAGTCCTTGGGCACTTTCTCTCATAAGTTTTTATTTTATTCATCGTGTCTGAGGTTATTAAGGGCATTGTGGCTACGGCTGCATATGTTAGTTGTGGTCGTACTAATGTTATGTATAGTTTGTGTAGTATTGGTGGTGTGAGTCCTCGTTTGTTTAGTTTGGCCAGATATTTTATAATACTCAAAAAACATAAGTTCAATATCTTATATCAGGGGGCCTCTTGCCGCTTCCCGCGCAATCGCTCTTCCTATAAGGAGTTTTCACGTCATGAAGGCACAATGGCTCTTATGGAGAATCAGCGCGGCGTTGCCATGTATGTTGTGCCGCAGCGATTACCGTGGTTTTGCTAGTTGATTCCTGAATTACTGTTCAAATCTATCGCTGTCCATTTCATCATGATAATCAACAGAACCTTTTTACAAGAAAACAAGTTTTGCACCCTGTACAAATCGTACCATCCACATGCAATATTACAAATCGTGGTCCGCGAGCAGTAGGTGATTTAAGACCAGTGGATAACCCGGCAAAAAGCGCTTCCTATCCTTCCAAACTTTTGATACCCAACTTTCATCAAGGTACACGATTTTCCTTACCTCTTTGCTGAATTGTTTTATTTTCCGTAAACAGGAATGTCGCCGCAATACAATATAATTTGTCTCAACCATAAACGATTTATTTCCTCTGTTTTCAAAATGAAATTCTATTTCCTCCCTAAGCTATAAAAGGTTGAATATTTAAAATTTGGCAGGTCCTCATCTTCATTGACTTTTTTCAACGCGGTCAGAATTGTAGGGGGAGTACTTTGAAATAGAAATTCAGGAAATTTGTGCCATATTTGAATTCAAAATGATCATACTTTATCTTCTGCTGGTTTTGCATGTAAGCCGCGGTGTAGTGATGGGACCCTCTTTACATTCTTTTCTTAATATAAAAAATGTGGGCCTACTTACACCAGTCGCCTTATGAAGCTGACTAACAATAAACGAGTCACTGTATCCGGGGTTCTTTTTCTTTCAATAATCATACACTCTAAGAATTGTTTTCCGGTCGCCACTTTTAATAATTTCGCCTTTTTTTCTGCGATCCATTTCGCACTAATCACTTAACTGCAATGCACATGATTACCAGAGAGCTTGTAAAACTCGCTCACGCCTCAGATTCCCAAAACCTATTGAAAACCTGCGCTGAAGTACAATGCGTTATCGGCCCTTCAACTGTCATACCACATCTGGTTTTCATCATCTCCAAGACACGAGGACCGGCTTTCGTCCGGCGCGTCGCAAACATTTGCCTTTAAATGGTGATTCATGGATACTTCGGTACTGGAGACGTTCTATATGTGTATAAAAAATAATTTCGATATTTCCTTGACAACTTTGTCGCTGGAAGTTTTTACGTGGACTTACAGATCGAGAATTAGCCAGCGACGACATTTTCCACTGTATAAATGAAGAATCTTAACACTTTGTTTTAAACTTTATTTATTTTGAAAAATATGTTTAGACATATTGATATAATCTAAATACCAACGTGGCCTACAAAAGCAAGCGAATAATCCAGATTTTTTTCATTGCAATTATTTCGATTTGAAACCATGTTTTGACGTTCGGAGCGAGAAAGATGTTAAAAAATCTGCTTTCGACAAAATTTTAGATTTTATTATTTTAAAAACTATATAAGTATATAAAAGGTTTATCGTGCATGCCATAGTATTCTTCGACACATTTCACACCGAAATGCATGTTCATACTTTATCTTAGTCGCATTTGAAAACACGCTCATTTGGCAACAGCGCACGTGAATCTTCCATAAGAATAACATGGTCCATAAGAGCCCGTTGTGCCTTCATGACGTGAAAATTCCTTATAGAGCTGCCTGCTGATGACACACGAGGGAGGCAGGCGGTACCGATATTCACACGTGCACCTCACATTTTACGATATAGTTCAAATCCCATGTATTATCTGACCATCTTTACTCCAGTACCTTGCTTTCTGACACGAAATAGTCAACGTAGGCGTTTAAATTGAGAACAACGCTCTCATTTAGTAATATTTCGTAAATCAGAAAAGAAAATGATGTATATGAAGAAGGAACAACAAAGTATGCCACATAACCGTGCAATTGTTATTTTGTTAAGTGGTTCCAACACTTTTTTCACTTTCTTCAACATTAAGTTATAATTGCGACGTAGCCCTTACTAATGGGCCTTTTAATAATGAAATAAGCGAAGACAGAATGTAAGAATGACCTTCTTCCCTTATTATGGCAGTATTTTATTGCCTGAGTTGTTCTTCTATAAAATAACTGGGTAGCCACACAGTTTCGCCAATATGAGAATACACAATTACGACAGCTTTTTAAAATACAAACATATTTGAAACGGGGAGAGAGGGAGAGAGAGAGACAGGGAGCGGGGGAAGAAGGAGGATGTAGGAGGAGGAGAAGGAGAAGGTTTGACTATCCTTTCGCCTACTGAATCCTTTAAAACTTGTAATGAACGTTTATCTTTGTTAACACGAAGTAAGTAGATAGAAGATTAAGCCTTGGCAAGAATAGTTTGTACAAGAGTGAGTAGAGAAAATCATACGTATGTAGAAGTCAGATTTTAATCATTAAAACATATGTTGTGCTGGATCAAGGCTTCACGGCTGATCACCCGTGAAGCCTTGATCCATAACGTTCGCCGTGAAAGCTTCAAATTTTACATATGTTGTGCTTATTTTCATACCTTAAACAACTATAAATAATTTTACTCATAGATGTTGCGCGTTTTCATAAATGGCCACAGTGATCGAAACTAGAGAAAATCCCTATTTGAGGTTGTAAAACAATGTAATTTTATTGCAAATTAGTGGAATATCATCAAAATATATAAATGCAATGTTATTCCAGTACGAGCCAAGTTCTCCTTTTCTTTAAAATGGAAAATAAAATATTGTCCCTGTTTCCGGAATGTAAAAGAAGCACTGCGTGACGCTGACCTACTGATCCCAAGGTCGCAGGTTCAAATCCGGCCCAGACCATGGGTTTTAAGTGTGCTTAAAAACGACAGCTCCATGTCAGTAGATTTACTGGAATGTAAAAGAACTCTTGCGGGACAAACTTCCGGCACACCGGCGACGCTGATGTGATCCCAGCAATTGATAGCGTCGTTAAACAACAAAATACAATGTAAAAAAAAAGAAGCACTACGTAGCTATGCGGAAAGGGTCATCAGCCTTTTGTTCATGTTACACCTGTATTTCAGCACGGTTCGGGATTTAAGGCGGTGCATTACCCTTTGGCAAAACGAAAGTAATTGCATTTCGTTTCCTTTCAACTTTTTATTCATCTTAAAAGGTTTGGAGACATTCTGCCTCAGCCAGTGAACGTTTGAAATGGCAAAAATTAGCGTAATAAAACGTGCCGAATTGCCCTAAGAGATGCATTTTGTTGTACGTGTTAACGAACTAATTTCGAAGACAGAAAATTCCGTGTTTTCTGGAAAACACATCCTGAAGTCACACGTATACAATTATTTAAACGAATCACAGAACAGCATTTTAAATAATATCTTTATGTGATTCGCTATACTGAAATTGAAGATTTTAACATGGACGCTATGAAGTATCTTGCGGGTGAAATTGCATATAAATACCAGCCTCCTGGTAGTCCTTTAGGAAGCAAAGGCAATGACTAATTTGCCAAAACAAGTGCCGCAGGACTGGATTACAGTTATTTGTAAGGGGTGACTTACGGCCAACTGAACGGCGATGCCAAAAATTGAAGGAATTTGAAGTTATATTTGCAGGATTCCATGGCTTTATGTTTTAAAATGTGTTGGAGTAATGAAAACACTTACTGCTATGATTTGCTCTAAATTTCCTGAATTGAATCAAAGAATTATTTCCCTATTCGTAAGGACCAGCACTTTCATTAGGCAGTGGCATTTACATAACAAATTAAAAGCTATATTCATGACAAAAGGAAACATTCGGAAATGTCAGCAGTGGGCCTTAGTTATTTCTTTTGCAACATGACCAAATATAAGCCTGTTTTTAAGATCAAACAATAATTTGTTACTTCTTAACTT
>CM060962.1:137327551-137335051 GCA_030765045.1 Tenodera sinensis
GTCCGTCCATCCGTCCATCCCTCCGTCCGTCCGTCCATCCATCCATCCATCCATCCACCCACCCACGCACCCACCCACCCACCCACCCACCCACCCACCAAAACACCCATGCATCCATCCATCCACCCATCCACCCACCCAAACACCCATCCATCCATCCATGCATCAACCCATCCATCCATCCATCCATCCATCCACCCACCCATCCACCCATCCACCCATAAACCCATTCATCCACCCACCCACCCATCCATCCATCCATCCATCCATCCATCCATCCATCCATCCATCCATCCATCCATCCATCCACCCATCCATCCATCCATCCATCCATCCATCCATCCATCCATCCATCCATCCATACATCCATCCAGCCACCCATCCACCCACCCACCCACCCATCCATCCATCCGTTAATCCGTCCATCCGCTAATCCGTCCACCCGTCCTCCATATGTCCATCCATCCATCTGTCCTGCATCCGTCCAGCAGCCCATCCGTCCATCAATCCACTATCCGTCCTTCCATCCTTCATCCGTCAAACCGGTCTCAATCCGTCCATTCCTCCTCCATCGGTCCATCGGTCCTCCATCATTCTATCCTTTCTCCATCCGTCCATCCGTCCTCCATCCGTCCTCCATCCGTCATCCATCCATCCTCTATCCCTCCATCCGTCCTCCATCCATTGATCCGTCCTCCATCCGTCCATCCGTCCCCCATCCGTCCATCCGTCCTCCATCCAACCCCCATAAGTCCCCCATCCGCCGGTCCGTCCTCCATCCGCCCATCCGCCCTCCATCCGTCCTCCATCCCTCCAACGGTCCATCCGTCCTCCATCCGTTCAGCCGTCCTCAATCCGTCCATCTGTCCACCATCCGCCCATCCGTACTCTGTCCGTCCTCCATCTGTAGATCCTCCTCCATCCGTCCTCCATCCATCCTCCATTCCTCCGCACACCGTCCATCGGTCTTCCATCCGTCCATTGGTCCTCCATCCGTCCATCCGGCCTCCATCCCTCCATTCGTCCTCCATCTGTCCATTTGTCTTGCATGCGTCCAACCGTCCTCCATTCGATCATCCTTCCTCCATGCGTTAATCCGTCCTCCAACCGTCCATCTTCCTCCATCCGTCCATCCGTCCTGAATCCTTCCCCATCCGTCCTCCATCCGTCCATCCCTTCTCCTACCGTCCTTCCGTCTTCCATCCGTTCGCAATCTGTCCATCCGTCCTCCATCCGTAGATCCGTCCCTCCATCCGTCGATCCGTCCTCCAACCGTGCATCCGTCCTCCAACCGTCCTCCATGCATCCATTCGTCCTCCATCCGTCCATCTGTCCTCCATGCGTCCATCGTTCTCCTATAGTCCATCCGTCTTCCATCCGTTTGCCATCCGTCCATCCGTCGATCCGTTCTCCATACGTCTATTTGGCCATTCGCCCTCCATCAGTCCTCCATGCGTCCGTCCGTCCTCCATGCGTCCATCCGCCCATCCGTCCTTCCGGCCTTCCGTCCTCCATCAGTACATCCGTTCTCCGTCCAACCATCCATTAATCCTTCCATCCGCCCATACGTCCTTCTGTCCTCCATCTGTCCATCGTTCCTCCATGCGTCCACTTGTCCTCCATCCGTCTATCCGTCCTCCATCACTCCATCCGTTCATCCGTCCTCCATCCGTCTATCCTTCCTCCATCCCTCCATCCATCCTCCATCCGCCCATCCATCCATCCGTCCATCCGCCCTCCATCCGTCTATCCGTCCACCATCCGTCCTACATCCGTCCATCTGTCCCCCGTCCGTCCATCGTCGTTCTACAGTCCATCCGTATTCCATCCGTTTGCCGTCCGTCCATCCGTCCTCTATCCGTGGAACCGTCCTCCATCCGTCTATCCGTCCATCCACCCTCCATCCGTCCTCCATGCTTCCGTCCGTCCTCCATGAGTCCATGCGCCCATCCGTTCTTCCGCCCATTCGTTCTTCCGCCCATCCGTCCTCCATCCGTCCATCCGTCCTACATCCGTCCATCCGTCCTCCCTCCATCCATCCGTGCATCAGTCCTCCATACGTCCACCCATCCTCCATCCGTTCATCCGTCCTTCACCCGTCCATCCGTCCATCCGTCCATCCGTCCATCCGTCCATCCGTCCATCCGTCCATCCGTCCATCCATCCTCCATCCTTTCATCCGTTCTCCATTCGTCCATCCGTCCATCCGTCCTCCATGAGTCCTCCATCCGTCCTCCATCCGTCCTCCATTCGTCCATTCGCCCATCCGTCCTTCCGCCCATCCGTCCTCCATCGTTCCATCCGTTCTCCGTGCATCCATCTATTAATCCATCCATCCGCCCATCCGTCCATACGTCCATCCGTCCTCCATCGGTCAGTCCGTCCCTCATCCGTCCACCATTCCTCCATCCGTACATCCGTCCTCCTACCGTCTATCCGTTTTCCATTAATCCATCCGTCCATCCGTGCATCCGTCCTCCATCCATCCATCCTTCCTCCATCCGACCATCCGTCCATCCGTCCTCCATCCGTCCTCCATGCGTCCTCCATCCGTCCATTGGTCCTTTATCCGTCCATCCGTCCTCCATCCGTCTATCCGTCCTCCATAAATCCATCCGTCCAACCTTCCATCCGTCGTCCATCCGTCCATCCGTCCTCCATCCGTCCTTCCATCCGTCCTACATCCGTCCATCCGTCCTCGTTCCGTCCATCCGTCAATCAGTCCTCCATCCGTCCATCCATCCTCCATCCGTCCATCCGTTCATCCGTCCTCCATCCGTCCATCCGTCCTCCATTCGTCTATCCGTCCATCCGTTCATCCGTCCATCCGTCCTCCATCCGTCCATCCGTCCACCGTTCATCCGACCACCGTTCATCCGTACATCCGTCCATCCGTCCAGCAGTCCTCCATCCGTTCATCCATCCTCCATCTTTACATCCGTCCTCCATCCGTGCTCCATCGGTCCATGCGTTCTGCATCCGTCCATCCGTCCTCATTCAAGCCATCCGTCCGTCCATCCATCCGTCCATCCGTCCGTCCATCCGTCCGTCCATCAATCCATCCGTCCGACCATTCTTCAGTCCATCCGTCCATCCGTCCTCAATCCGTCCATCCGTCCTCCAACCGACCTCAATCCGTCCACCCGTCCATCTGTCTCCCATCCGTCCATCATCCTTCTACAGTCCATCCGTTTGCCGTCCGTCCATCCGTCCTCTATCCGTCTATCCACCCTCCATCCGTCCTCCATGCGTCCGTCCGTCCTCCATGCGTCGATCCGCCCATCCGTTCTTCCACCCATCCGTTCTTCCACCCATCCGTCCTCCATCCGTCCATCCATCCTCCATCCGTTCATCCGTCCTTCATCCGTCCATCCGTCCATCAGTCCCCCATCCGTCCATCCATCTTCCATCCTTTCATCCTTCCTCCATCCGTCCATCCGTCCATCCGTCCATCCGTCCATCTGTCCATCCGTCCATCCGTCCTCCATCCGTCCAACCGCCCATACTTCCAACCGTCCATCCATCCTCCATCCGTGCATCCGTCCACCGTTCATCCGTCCATCCGTTCATCCCTCCTTCCGTCCATCAGTCCTCTATCCGCCCATCCATTCTCCATCCGTCCATCTGTCCTGCATCCGTCCATCCGTCCTCCATCTGTCCATCCGTCCATCCGTTCTCCAGGCGTCCATCCGTCCATCCGTGCTCCATCCGTCCATCCGTCCTCCATGCGTCCTCCATCCGTGCATCTGTCCATCCGTCCTCCATACGACCATCCGTCCATCCATCCTCCATCCGTCCATCCGTTCTCCATCCTCCATCCGTCCATCCGTCCTCCATCCTCCATCCGTCCATCCGTCCTCCATCCTCCATCCGTCCATCCGTCCTCCATCTGTCTATCCGTCCATCCGTTCTCCATCCTCCATCCTCCATCCGTCTATCCGTCCATCCGTCCTCCATCCTCCATCCTCCATCCGTCCATCCGTCCTCCATCTGTCTATCCGTCCATCCGTTCTCCATCCGTCCTCCATCCTCCATCCTCCATCCTTCATCCGTCCATCCGTCCTCCATCCGTCTATCCGTCCATCCGTCCATCCGTCCTCCATCTGTCTATCCGTCCATCCGTTCTCCATCCGTCCTGCATCCTCCATCCTCCATCCTCCATCCGTCCATCCGTCCTCCATCCGTCTATCCGTTCATCCGTCCATCCGTCCTCCATCCGTCTATCCGTCCATCCGTCCATCCGTCCTCCATCTGTCTATCCGTCCATCCGTTCTCCATTGTTCCTCCATCCGTTCTCCATCCTCCATCCGTCCATCCGTCCTCCATCCGTCCATCCGTCCATCCGTTTTCCATCCGTCCTCCATCCTCCATCCGTCCATCCGTCCTCCATCTGTCTATCCGTCCATCCGTTCTCCATCCGTCCTCCATCCTTCATCCGTCCATCCGTCCTCCATCCGTCTATCCGTCCATCCGTTCTCCATCCGTCCTCCATCCTTCATCCGTCCATCCGTCCTCCATCCGTCTATCCGTCCATCCGTTCTCCATCCGTCCTCCATCCTCCATCCTCCATCCTGCATCCGTCCATCCGTCCTCCATCCGTCTATCCGTCCATCCGTCCTCCATCCTCCATCCTCCATCCTCCATCCTCCATCCGTCCATCCGTCCTCCATCTGTTTATCCGTCCATCCGTTCTCCATCCTCCATCCTCCATCCTCCATCCTTCATCCGTCCATCCGTCCTCCATCTGTCTATCCGTCCATCCGTTCTCCATCCGTCCTCCATCCTCCATCCTCCATCCGTCTATCCGTCCTCCATCCGTCCATCCGTCCTCCATCCTCCATCCTCCATCCTTCATCCGTCCATCCGTCCTCCATCTGTCTATCCGTCCATCCGTTCTCCATCCGTCTATCCGTCCATCCGTCCTCCATGCGTCCTCCACCCGTTCACCCGTACATCCGTCCTCCATCTGTCTATCCGTCCATCCGTTCTCCATCCTTCATCCGTCCATCCGTCCTCCATCTGTCTATCCGTCCATCCGTTCTCCATCCGTCCATCCGTCCATCCGTCCATCCGTCCTCCATGCGTCCTCCACCCGTTCACCCGTACATCCGTCCTCCATCGGTCCATCCATCCTCCATCCGTCCATCCGTCTATCCGCCCTCAATGCGTCCATCCGTCCTCCATCTGTCTATCCGTCCTCCATCTGTCTATCCGTCCTCCATCTGTCCATCCGTCCGTCCAGCCGGGCGTCCATCCGTCCTCCATCTGTCTATCCGTCCTCCATCTGTCTATCCGTCCTCCATCTGTCTATCCGTCCTCCATCCGTCCATCCGTCCTCCATCTGTCTATCCGTCCATCCGTCCTCCATCCTCCATCCTCCATCCGTCCATCCGTCCTCCATCCTCCATCCTTCATCCGTCCATCCGTCCTCCATCTGTCTATCCGTCCATCCGTTCTCCATCCGTCCATCCGTCCATCCGTCCTCCATGCGTCCTCCACCCGTTCACCCGTACATCCGTCTTCCATCGGTCCATCCATCCTCCATCCGTCCATCCGTCCTCCATCCGTCCATCCGCCCTCAATGCGTCCATCCGTCCTCCATTAATCCATCCGTCCGTCCAGCCGTGCGTCCATCCGTCCGTCCATGAACCCATCCGTCCTTCCATCCGTACGTCCATCCGTCCGTCCATGAACCCATCCGTCCGTCCAGCCGTGCGTCCATCCGTCCATCCATGAACCCATCCGTCCTTCCATCCGTGCGTCCATCCGTCCGTCCATGAACCCATCCGTCCGTCCAGCCGTGCGTCCATCCGTCCGTCCATGAACCCATCCGTCCTTCCATCCGTGCGTCCATCCGTCCGTCCATGAACCCATCCGTCCGTCCAGCCGTGCGTCCATCCGTCCGTCCATGAACCCATCCGTCCTTCCATCCGTGCGTCCATCCGTCCGTCCATGAACCCATCCGTCCGTCCAGCCGTGCGTCCATCCGTCCGTCCATGAACCCATCCGTCCGTCCAGCCGTGCGTCCATCCGTCCGTCCATGAACCCATCCGTCCTTCCATCCGTACGTCCATCCGTCCGTCCATGAACCCATCCGTCCGTCCAGCCGTGCGTCCATCCGTCCGTCCATGAACCCATCCGTCCGTCCAGCCGTGCGTCCATCCGTCCGTCCATGAACCCATCCGTCCGTCCAGCCGTGCGTCCATCCGTCCGTCCATGAACCCATCCGTCCGTCCAGCCGTGCGTCCATCCGTCCGTCCATGAACCCATCCGTCCTTCCATCCGTACGTCCATCCGTCCGTCCATGAACCCATCCGTCCGTCCAGCCGTGCGTCCATCCGTCCGTCCATGAACCCATCCGTCCTTCCATCCGTGCGTCCATCCGTCCGTCCATGAACCCATCCGTCCGTCCAGCCGTGCGTCCATCCGTCCGTCCATGAACCCATCCGTCCTTCCATCCGTGCGTCCATCCGTCCGTCCATGAACCCATCCGTCCGTCCAGCCGTGCGTCCATCCGTCCGTCCATGAACCCATCCGTCCTTCCATCCGTGCGTCCATCCGTCCGTCCATGAACCCATCCGTCCGTCCAGCCGTGCGTCCATCCGTCCGTCCATGAACCCATCCGTCCGTCCAGCCGTGCGTCCATCCGTCCGTCCATGAACCCATCCGTCCTTCCATCCGTACGTCCATCCGTCCGTCCATGAACCCATCCGTCCGTCCAGCCGTGCGTCCATCCGTCCGTCCATGAACCCATCCGTGCTTCCATCCGTGCGTCCATCCGTCCGTCCATGAACCCATCCGTCCGTCCAGCCGTGCGTCCATCCGTCCGTCCATGAACCCATCCGTCCTTCCATCCGTACGTCCATCCGTCCGTCCATGAACCCATCCGTCCGTCCATGAACCCATCCGTCCTTCCATCCGTGCGTCCATCCGTCCGTCCATGAACCCATCCGTCCGTCCAGCCGTGCGTCCATCCGTCCGTCCATGAACCCATCCGTCCTTCCATCCGTACGTCCATCCGTCCGTCCATGAACCCATCCGTCCGTCCAGCCGTGCGTCCATCCGTCCGTCCATGAACCCATCCGTCCTTCCATCCGTGCGTCCATCCGTCCGTCCATGAACCCATCCGTCCGTCCAGCCGTGCGTCCATCCGTCCGTCCATGAACCCATCCGTCCTTCCATCCGTACGTCCATCCGTCCGTCCGTCCGTCCGTCCGTCCGTACATGCCTATCACAACATCCCCCGCACTGTACGGTCAAAGTAACGTCCATGCAAGATTTTGTCCCTTGTCTAATCATAACTGAATGGAAATCCTCAAATAAAGCCTAACTTTTAAGTACTGTTTTGGCAACTAATCATGTATAAGGAATGTCAGTATCACAAAACAGTATTTGTCTTAGAAGCACTGTTTCTTTAAAATTGAAAGAAGGTCTTTGTACACTTTCTTTAACCAGGCTCTACACCGTGGCTTTTTGCACTTCATAGAACTCGGCCCAGTT
>CM060962.1:137337551-137392551 GCA_030765045.1 Tenodera sinensis
AATTGCAGCTGTGTGCTGCGGAAGATGGGGGCGCATAACTTTAGCCGCTGTTTGCCTTTGTTGGCGCTATTTTTTATGTGGGTGGACCAGCACATTGTGCGGTCCAAGGTCACCCCTAAATATTTAACTTGCCGACGACAGTGCAATACCTGACCACCGACCGTTAGGTCCACTGCCAAAGTGTGAAGCCGCTTAGAAAAATGGATCAGCTGGCATTTGTCGGGGTTAATTTTGATTTTCCAGTCATGTTGCCATGAGAGGAAGTTGTTGACATAACGTTGCATTTCTGCAAGGCCGAAACGTGGATTTCTATGGTGGTTGTATATTGCAGTGTCGTTAGCATACATAGCAACCTTACATCTCGCGTCCACTGGGAAATCATTAGTGAATAATATATACAGAAAGGGTGCCATGATTGCCCCTTGTGGGACGCCAGCCCGCATCACTCGCTCCCGTGAGGAGGAGCGGCCCACCTGGACGTAACTGTCTGGGATGCGGAATTTGTACACGGAGGGGTCTTCTCTGATTGGCTCGGGGCTCGCTGAGGCGGTGCGGTTGGTGGGAGGGGGCTAGCTACATCTCGGGCGCTACTAGATTCTGATTGGTTTGTGTTGCTTGACTGTCTGTGTTGTTTAATGTTATCGATGACGGGATACCAAGTTTTGTTGAGCTTAAGGGCTTCCTCTTTCCTATTGAAGTTATAGGCATGTTTATAAATTTCTATGGCTTCGCGCTGTAGTCGAGCATGGTAGTGTGAGATGTTAGATAGAATGCTGGTGTCCTGAAACTTGATGACATGCAACTTTACCTTCACCAAGAAGACTTCGACCACGCCACCGATGATGTCCACCGCAGTAGTGGACGAAACGTCTGGACCAAGTTACTCCAGCAGACCACGGCAAATCAGCCCGGAAGACTCTTTTATTATTATTATTATTATTATTATTATTATTATTATTATTATTATTATTATTATTATTATTATTATTATTATTATTATTATTATTATTATTATTATTATTATTATTATTATTATTATTATTATTATTATTATTATTATTATTATTATTATTATTATTATTATTATTATTATTATTATTATTATTATTATTATTATTATTATTATTATTATTATTATTATTATTATTATTATTATTATTATTATTATTATTATCATTACTACTATCAATACTACTGCTGCTGCTGCTGCTGCTACTACTACTACTACTACTACTACTACTACTACTACTACTACTACTACTACTACTACTATTACTACTACTACTATTACTACTACTATTACTACTGCTACTACTATTACTACTACTATTACTACTACTACTACTACTACTACTACTACTACTACTACTACTACTACTACTACTACTACTACTACTACTACTACTACTACTACTACTACTACTACTACTACTACTACTACTACTACTACTACTACTACTACTATTACTATTACTACCTTCAGTGTTCCAACGTATGTGAGGCTTGTGGTGTTGAGTTCCTTCAGGAGTTCTATGGAAGAGAACCAATTATCTCCTGTAATGTTTGTGTTGGATAGTCCTACTGCAGCTACAAGCCTCAGAACATGTGTACGTAAGGAAAACTTTTGAAACTGTTGAGATACATTCTCCTTTCCAACATATACATGAGCATTTACCATATAATGAGTTTTTGCATCACGCAAAATTATTAGCTTCATCCCGTATTTAATGGGTTTAGAAGGCATATGCATCTTGAAGTAATACTTGCCTCTGAGCCGTTTAATATTTCATATATTGCCAAGTATTTGCTTGGGCTGTAATTCATTGCACAGTTTGCAATAATTTTTTTTAATATTTCAGACACCGCTGCAGGCTTATCTGACGTACTTCTTTTTAATTTCTTGTGTTCTTGTTGTCAAATCTGAGACAAGGCAGAAAAAACAGCATTGTTGCAAGAAATATGTCTCTTCCAGTACCATCCCATGCATGCACTCAAATTAGATCTTCGTGTGCACTTCTGAAAATCCCTGCCTAACGCAGCTGACCAAACAATGTCTTTTATCTCTTGTTCATTGGTGTCATTAAAAAATGGAGCTTTATGTAGTTGGGAATAGTGGATTCGCTTCCTTTCTGTTGATTGGTGTGTTGAACATTAATGACTGTTGTGTCGTTACTAAAAATCAATACCCAACGATTGGATGACAAGCAGAAATTTGTTTTACAGGTCCACAGACTCCGGGTAAATAAGTTATTATGTTGTGCTTTCTGTGCTGGATTTAGGTATTTTGCCGCCCCTAGGCAGTGCTAAAATTTTCCGCCCCCCAATTTTCCACAAGCAATATAAGCAAATACCATACAGGTCATTATTGGTTTAAATTAGTTTTAAATGAGAGGACATTAAATGAAAGTTACAAGTCAAGGAAAAAAAAATATTTGGAAAAAGAATACACGCTTCTTACTTGTAAATTATAACGATCTCCAACGTACGTACTTTCTTCATAGAGAAAACATTTACGACGTCATTGAAGTCTGTCTGACGCACATCAGACTGGATGCTAAGAATTGACATAACGCAGAGTTTCTCTTGACGTGTTGTTGAATGAAAATAATTTGTAGCTCTCTTGAGTACTGAAAATGTTCTCTCTGCCGAACAATTTGCTATAGGTTTACACAAAAATATACGTAGCACTACAACAATATTACGATGAACATCCAAGAGACCTTTCTTATGGAATGTTTAGTGAGGATAGAACAATGACATTTTTAATCTAAATTGTCGATCATATAGCATTGAAGGTGAATGCATTCATGGTCGAATTCATCCTCAATGTCGTCCGAGTAAGTCGCTCTTAAAGTTTAGCCCGTTCGAAAATTTGTTTTCTATCTAACCCACAGAGCTTAGTAAGAAAATAAAAGTTAGCAATCTTTCATAGTATTACATCTACGTTTCAGTTCTTGACACAGCCTGTCAATAATAACATTGAAAACATTTATTCTGTCACTATCACTGCCAGAAAATGTGAAATTGGCTCTTTGCTCACCATGTTGCAACTTACATCTACGTTCCCTAGTGCTGTCGTAATTGTATGTACCTTCACCACATGGATTCATAGCTTTTTTCCTCGTAAAGATGAAACATACCTCTTTTGCATTCAAGATATGCTACAGCTTGTCTAAAACGTCCTGACATTCCCCCACTCTCGAAGCAAAGATGCGCAATAGCACTGAGCAGTCCAATTAAATAAAAAAGTGGGGATCAGTCTTAATAAGTTCATGCATTGTATATGTGACTGCTTCCAAGTTCTGATAACTTTCTAGTCACTTGCTCCCCCCACTCTCACCACTTCTCCGCATTTCTCCTCACTTGCGCATATGAAGTGTCACGACGTTTTAGACAAGCTGTACTAATGAATAACAAAGATTGATGATAACTTCTAATTCAGCTTCAACAGATTGTAACGTTTTGGTTACATTGTTAAACTTTTATAAAATATCATTCCACAGTAATGTAGTAAAGCATGTCTCCAAAATTTGCAGTGAATCATGAAGTCCTGCAGCTTCAGAACGAGTAAGTGATTTCTCCCTGTTATCAGATATGGCAGTTAGAGCTGATTGGATCTCTAATCACGAAGAACACAAACTACGACAAGCATCGTACCTAGCAGACCATCTTATTTATGAAAGACATTTCAACACCGCAGAGTTTGGTTTCAGATAAGATAATAAAAGTTTCCACCTGTGTGTAGACACTGAGAAAAAGTTATATAGCTCCTGAATAATACCAAAAAAGGTTTTCTGCGGACATACAATTCCCTACAGCAGAAGACCCAACAAGGTTGAGATTCTTAGGTATAATAGTAGAGGAAAATTTAACTTGGGGAACGTATTCATTATTTACGCAAAAATTAGTAAATTAATATATCCCTTAAGGTATTTTAAAATGTTAAAAGATCAGCATATTCTTTTGTTCTATTACGGTACAATCTGTGCAAATCTGCTATAGTACCTGGGTGACCGAGCTCCGCTCGGCGTTTTTCGCCTCTGTTTTTGTGAAATCTTGTTATTTTTTGGGAGAAAATACTTAGATAAACCTGAAAGACAAAACGTTAACTAAATAAAAGATTTTGTCGCAATTGTTAAGAGTCATTTCAGAGATACAAGAGATATAGAAATATATAAATATTTCATAAACACCATCCTTTCAGCTGTAAAACGTCTACTGCTGAACGCAGGCCTCCCCTATAGATATTCACCTAGTTTGAGGTTTTCGTCGATCATTTGTTCCATTATGGAGCTCATTTCTTTGGTGCTGCGATTGACCTTAGGATGTTAACACGTTGACCCATGTCCTTCATCTTCTCGTCGAGTTCTTCCACGGCTTCCATAACCCCGGCCAGTCGCTCATTAGTATTTTCCGATAGATCGATCTTCATATTGGACATTCCCGCCTTCATCTTTTCCGATCCGGAGTCAGACATTTTTCAATTTGGCTTCCATTTTTATTTCTATTTGGTCCATTTCTGATTTCATATTTTCCATTCCGTAGTTTACACTTTTCAATTCGGCTTTCATATTTGTTTCCACTGCCGCATTCCGGAATTAATTTCACTCCCCACTATGTCCATCTTGGCTAATATTTGTTTCATCAACTGTTCCATATCGTGCTTGTCGTCGCACTTCTGACACCAATTGTGATTACTTTACTTTTTTCAACTATTTCTTTATTTTTTATTAAAACACCGGAGCAACCCTAAGCAAAAACACTGTTGAACAATAACAAATGCTACTTGGAAGAAAAGCTTGTTGATAAAGCCATGTTAATGTACCACGCATTTCTGTTTCAATCACATAGAAAATTGTATCCATTGTTCGACAAAGCGGGAGTAGTGAAAGAAATGTGATTGTGTCTAGTAAACAAAAATGAGTAGAAAAATCGTGTGAATGTTATACGTTGCACTTATATTTCAAGTGTATAGAAAAATGTATGGATTATTTGTAGAAGAGGGAGTAGTATGTTAGGTAACAGAATAGGAAGTAGAGAAAACCATGTGAACGTAATACGTTGCGTGGTAAAATGGATTCCATAAAAACCTTCGACATGAAAACACTTAGATATGTCAATTTTCATGGCGAACGGTCAACCGGCTTTGGAGTTTACTAGCTCTTCGACATACGATATGTATAGGCGCTGATATGTATGAAGTTGATGAACGATAGAGAATAACATGTGAATTGTTACATAAAACAAAAGTGAGTAGAGAAAATAGTATGAATGTAGTAACTTGTACTTCTGTTTCAAACATATAGCAAATTGTATGTTGAAGGGCGAGTAGAGAAAGAAGACATTGTGTTTCGTAAAGGAAGAATTAGTAGAGGAAATCGTGTGAATGTAATACGTGGCATTTATATTTCAATCATAGAAAATTATATGAATTGTATGTTGAAGGGCAAACAGAAGATACATGAATGTGCTACGTAAAAAAAGCGAGTAGAAAATCATTTGAAAGTAATATATTGTGTAGTAAAATTGTAAAACTTTCTCCATGAAAAAATACATATACGTACCGAATTTCGGGGTGATCGATTAAACGCTTTTCGAGATTAACAGTTACATATATACCAACATCCAATTTGTACATATATATGTATATAATTGTTTGTAGAAGAGTGAGTAGAGAAAGAGATATGAATGTGATACCTAAAAGTGAGTAGAGAAAGCACTGTGAATGTAGTATGCAGCATTTCTATTTCAAACATACAGAAATTTGTATGATCTATTTGTAGAAGAGTGAGTAGAGAAATACATGTGAATGTGTTATCTAAAAGTGAGTAGAGAAGACTATGAATATAATATGTAGCATTTGTATTTCAAAGATACAGAAAATTGTATGCGTTACTTCTAGAAGAGTGAGTAGAGAAACAGATGTGAATGTGTTACATAAAAGTGAAATGAGAAAACAGTGTGAATGTAATAGCATTTCTACTTCAAAGATAGAGAAAACTGTATGGTTTCTTTGTAGAAGAGTGAGTGGAGAAAGAAATGTGAATGTTACCTAAAAGTGAGTAGAGAAAACACTGCGAATACAATATGCAGCATTTCTATTTCAAACATACAGAACATTGTATAAATTACTTCTAGAAGAGTGAGTAGAGAAACAGTTATGAATGTGTTACCCAAAAGTAAGTAGAGAAAACAGTATGAATGCAACAAGTAGCATTTCCATTTCAAACATGCACGAAATTGTATGACTTCTTTGCAGAAGAGTGAGTAGAGAAACAGATGTGAATGTGTTACCTAAAAGTGAGTAGAGAAAACACTGCGAATGTAATATGCAGCATTTCTATTTCAAAAATACAGAATATGGTATGACTTATTTTTAAAGTGGGGATAAAAATGATTTTTAGTGTAAAATCACGTTTTTTATGGAAAACTGTTTATAGAAGAGTGAGTAGAGAAAGAGATATGAAAGTGTTGCCTAAAAGTGACAGGAGAAAACAGTGTGAATGTAATGGCATTTCTATTTAAAACATACAGAACATGGTATGACTTATTTTAAAAGTGGGGTTAAAAATGTTTTTTTTTTTTCCCCTATTCGGTGTAAAATCACGTTTTTTATGGAAAATTGTTTATAGAAGGATGAGTAGAGAAAGCGATGTGAATGTGTTACCTAAAAGTGAGTAGAGGAAACACTGTGAATGTAATATGCATGTATACAAAAATTTAACCGAATATTTAGAGCCGTTTCTGAAATACAGGGAATATATGGCAGAATTGCACTGTAGAAGCGGGAATGAAAAATTTTATTTTTTATGTAAAATCGCGTTTTTTCGGGAATTACGCCTATGTAGATGAACTTAAAAAGCAAAACCCTATCTGAATATAAAATTTGATCGAAATCGTTAGAGCCGTTTCCAAGTTGCGCGGAATATATATATATACAAGAATTGCTCGTTTGAATATATAAGATAAGATGGTATAGCGATATGGGGAGCAGCCGCAAAAGTGTATATGGATAGATTATTCATTTCGCAGAGTAAATGTATTAGGATTATTAACAATATGCAGTCCACAGAATCCTGTAGAAATGCATTCACAAATGATAAGATACTTATGCCGTACTCTTTATGCACATATAAGGCAATACTATTTATAAAGGAAAGAGATCTAATGGTAAATAAAAACTTTCATAACCATAATATTACAAATAAGAGAGATTACTTCAGATTTGCCTTTAGTAAAGCAGCTACTGAAAAGGAGTATATGTTATGGGAACTATATTGTATGACAAGTCGCCGACAGAAACTAAACTGTTAAATGGGCCAACCTTCAAGAAAGAACTTAAACAGTGAAGTGAACAGACGTGCGCTTGCATTGTGTGTGTCTGCTCTGCAGTGCAACGCTCCGCAGTCAGAACGTCAAATAAGTGCATTCGCAGTCAAATCTTCACCGTCTCAAACGTGAGTATTTGTACCTATACTTAGCTATTACTATTACTTATTACAGGACGGAACGTAAACATATGATCGCTTAAGCCTTTTTATCTCCGGCATAGGTAAAACACATTGATATTAGGTGGGGATTTCAGCACCGTTTTGCACGCGAAGGACCAGCGAGGCAATTACACGCCTTCACTCAACTTACAACGCTTGTGTAGTGAATTTCAGCTAATGGATGCTTGGGAACTCATTCACGATCGCACGGTACAGTTTACCTTTCATAGGGGCGTATTTGCGTCACGCATTGACAGATTTTACATCAATCGCCACAGTCGTAGCAAGGTATTAAACGCTATAGTGCGGGCTACTGCACTTAGCGATCACCAAGCTCTGCTAATCAAGATGACAGTTGAGCAGAAAATCCCTGCACCAGGAAGAGATTATTGGAAGCTGAACACGTCCCTGCTTTCAGATGCGACAATAAGAGCTGATTTTGCTTCCCGATGGGAGATAGCTAACCGACGAGCGACTTCCAGCAACTTGACTGCACTACAAAAATGGCTCCGGATTTACAAACCCATCATTCGCTCCTTTTTTAAAGCTGCTGGTTACTATAAATCCCAGGAGGACAGAAAAATGCGCGAGTATCACCAGCAGCTATTACAGGAACTCTTGGCGAAACAGCGACAGGGTTTTCCAGTAGCAGAAGAGATACAAAAAGTAAAGCAGCTTCTTCTCCGATTTACAGTCCGGCTGATGGATTGTGTTAAGATACGCTCCTGCACACGATCCGTTGCTGAAGATGAAAAAGGGTCCCTCTATCATATTGCAACTGAAAAGCACCTGGGAATCACACGCTACATCCACTCTTTGGTATCTTCTGACGGCGCACAACTAATTTCTTCTAAAGACATCCTACATCAGGCGAAGGCATATTTTGCCACACTGTTCGATACTCGGCCTACAGTGTTTGATGCACAGGACTCACTTTTGGCGCATGTTACCGATGTAGTTCCGGAGGAGCCAAACGCCGCTCTCACCAGTCCCTTAACGTCTGAGGAGATAGTGACTGCACTAACCACTGCCAGTTCCAAATCGGCTCCTGTTCCGGATGGTATTGGCTACGAGTTTTACAAACTCTACTGGGAATTCATTCAGCCGCCCCTTCTACGTCTTTACGAACAACTACTACACACACCGGGTGATTCAATGGGCTTCAACGAAGGAATAATCTTCTTAATTTCCAAAAAGTCTGCACCGAACTCGCTAGATGAGTATAGGCCTATCACATTATTAAACGCCGACTACAAGCTTTTCGCCAAAATCCTAGGGAACCGACTTCGTCCAGTCCTGAATGAGCTTATCGGCAAAGAAAAAATATGTGGTGTGCCAGGCCGATTGATCACTGAAAACCTCCACCTCGTGATACGATTTTACACTTTGACGCTCATTCACATGAGACTACCAGTATTCTATCTCTGGACTTTCAAAGGGCATTTGATAATATTGATCGTGCCTACCTGTTTAGAACGCTGCACAAAATGGGCCTACCGCAGAACTTTTACAAGTCCTCTCATTCGTGTACTCTAACGCCCATACTCGGATGCAGATTAATGGATTTCTTACCGGATCAGTGCCATTACGAAGTGGTATTCGACAAGGTTGTCCGCTTTCCACGTTGCTGTATGCGGTTTGTACGGAAACGCTGATTCGCATGCTTCATAACAGCTTCAAATGGTATTCTCATCCTGCTGCTTTGTTTAACACCTTAGCGTATTGGGATGACATGGTGGTGTTGCTTCGTGATCCCAACATTTGAAATGTGTGAAACAGGTGCTCCAATGTTACGCCAGAGCTTCGTCGGCCCATATTAATTTTAACAAATCCAAATTGTTGCCGCTTGGAAATTGGCCCTCATGCACTGCGCTGGAAGATGTGCCCATAGCCCACACTGTGAAAATTCTCGGCATAAACTTCCATTCCGATGTGGTATAGATGCTGGAAACACCTTCTCAACACTGTTTGGTACCTGCTATCGAGACATCTCACACGAAATCTTAACCCTATACAAAAGGTTTGGAATGTGAATCTGTTCATTCTATCGAAACTATGGTATATTGCACAAGTAGTACCATTACCTGAGTATATTGCACAACGCATAGAATTGGGTATCACCTATCACTTTTGGACGGGACACGTTTATAGGTTTGCCAGGGCTCAATTATAGAAACCACCTGCAAAAGGAGGACTCGGCCTCATCGCCGTCAGCTACAAATGCAAGGCGTTATTTCTCAAAACGTCTCTGCCATCTATGGCCTCCACCGATGTCCCGAACCCTGTTGCAGTGATTTCTACCAAATTACAACATCCCATTTTTAGGAGACTAAAAAGCTGCGTCACGAAATTGCCGGCAGAGCTTTTACATGGCCTGGACTCGTTGTCGACTAAGGCTCTTTACCATTATCTCCTAGAAGGTAATGCGGTTACGCCGTACATCATGTCCAAATATCCAAATAGGCAGTGGGCTAGAATATGGGCCAATTTTCACCTGCCCCAGATTCCGTCGGATTGGAAGACCGTAGCATACAAAGTAGTGAACGACGTCATTCCTACCGAGGCAAAGAAATATCAGCACAACATTTCGTCCACGCCATGGTGTTCTCGGTGTGGCAATATGGACACGCTGCGGCATCGGTTGTTGACCTGTCGGCGTGACATATGGACGTGTATGTCTGCGATCATTCGCAGAGTCTACCACAGCGACAGCCCCAATGATCTTGACAGAATGGTGCTCTTCCTGGACAACCCTGCTACTGGGAAAGGACCTCTCTTGGATTGGCCGATAATGGGATATCTTTATTACCTGCTGACTACACCCCATCCTTCCACAGCTGGTTTGCAGAGTTTCTACAGGATAGCACATCCAGAACATTCCTATCTTGGGATGGATGTTGACCTGCTACTTTCATAGCTCTACTCTGCACATAGCTACACCTTAGAGTGTTTGACCGTAGTATCGGATGGACATAAAAAAACTATGTAATAATGTTATATTCCCTTAGATAACTATAACATACAGCCTGTTACCAACCAATTTGTTTTTTTTTTTAAATTTTATTTGTTATTCAATAAGAGATTCATTATTGTGTTGACAGTAGCAATGTATTAGTTTCTAAAAGGCAATAAATTGTATTAAAAAACCCGCGACCTACCCCTAGCCCGCGGAGGAAAAAAAACTGTACCTCTTTAAGAAATGTATGTATTCGATGAATGAATTGTAATCAAAACCGTATAAATTTGTGAATTGAGGTAACAAAGTTTGACAAACAAGCTTAAGAAGTTAAAATGTACCTAATTATGAAACATGTGTATTAAAGGACTGGATTGTAAAGCAAAATTGTAAATGTATAAAACTGACAATGCTTGAAATTTGTATAAAACAAATCTATGAGAAATAAGAAGAATGAGCCGAGCATGAAACATGCACAGAAAGGGAATTTAAACCTTTAATTCGTGTTTGAAGGCCTGAGTATGTGCCTGACATATTACTAGGTTTATCATAGGACTGAGCATGGCAACTTTTAATATCAAGACTAAGCTCATTCAAAGTTACCATCACAGCTGTTGCTAAGCTTTCAGACTTATTACCACAGTATACTGAAAATGCATTTGTGTTGTATTAATGGTCATAAACAATAAACATACATCGTATTTGATCTTCAACAAGGCATTGTTATTTATGCAAGCAGTTAAATGCAATAGCTCCCTCCGCGCCCCTTCTACACGCTTTGCAATAAAATTACGCAGCTGCTGTCATTCCTCTTACTCACGCCGCGATCCCGTAACAATGAGATAAAATAACGCTTGACTTCCATAAGTTGTACAAGATCAAAATTCAGAAAAGATGTGCCAACATTTTTTTAAAAATACATTTTACAGTTAAAAAAAAAAAAAAAAAAAAAAAAAAAAAGGAACAGAAAGATAGAGAAAATGCCGCCCCTGAATATTGACGCACTAGGCAACCCCTTGTTGGTTCTCGGATAACAGGAGTATTGCACCACTTGTAATTACCGTTACCATACACACACTTCGGATCACTTCTCTTTCCAGTACTTTCATCATCCGAGTTCACACCTGGTTCACTGTCTCCTTCATGATCACTTTCATTCGTAAACTCGCCGATTTCATTTTCTTCCTCTTCACAGAATTAATTGAAAATCTGCAATATTTCCTCGCTATTTAACGTTTTGAACGGACTGTGCCCGAAAATAAAATGCAAAATTAAACAAGTATACAGAGTGGAAGGAAAGTCATTACATTCCTTCTAATATGCTTCATGGAACAATTACAAACAAAAACGTCTAATCGCACTTTGTTCTTTGACCAGCCGATTTCGAAAAAATAAGTGGTTTTTCATCCAACTTGGATGCATAATTCCACAGGAATGTACGAAGATAATAGTTTTTTACTTGCAAGATGAGTAGAGCAACTTATTTTTGACATAGCTTCGACAGTAATTATGCGACATCATACAGGATTTCGAAATAATCACTTAAAAGACGCGAAGGAGCACGCCAAGCAACTTTTTCATATGTGCAGTAAGTCGACATGTTGCGTTGAGGTTGGTCAGGGAATTGAACTGGTTTGTGGATGTAAATAGCTCGGACACTTTCGCTTTCGCTTTAACGTTTTGGGAGCTAACGCTTGTGATTGTCCTACACACGCGCAGTAAACACAGAAGGACAAGGTAGGGTATTTGTGTTCTCAAGAAGCACCGTTACTGTGTTTGTTTATGTACTGAGCTAGGGAAAGTGACACCCACACAATCTGTAGTGTTGCCAGCTTGTTTTAGAGAAAACTAAAATATCTCCATAGGAAATGGTCAGGGATAAAAACGTAAGATACAAAATGTGTTCCATTTAGCGATGTCTAACACTGGTTTAAATTAATGTAGTGACTTCCCTTTCACCCGGTATAGTTTGTGTTTTTAATACCAGCAGGAGGAAAGAACATATTCTGCAGTAAAGGAAAAAAGAAAGGGAAAAAAAAGAAAAAAGAAAAAGGAACCTTGCCTTCAAGATAGGGTGGGAGTAGTAATACTTGCCGTTGAGTCCGTTCGTTCACCTCCCAAAACTTCGCGTTGGCCGACCCCCCAAAAAGTTTGGCCCACCCCAAAAACGCTTGGACCACCCCAAAAACGCTTGGGCCTCCCTAAATTTGTTCCCGGTATACCTAGTTCGCTTGTTTAACTGCCAATTGGCCGGTTTCTGTAAAGAATTGGTTTATCCCAATATATGGCCAACCCGAAAAAAAAAATTATAAAATAAATTACAAAATACAAAACAAATGGTGTGCTCTTTATTGGCCTACCTGGTTTGTGTGGCCCACCTCCACAGGGTAAGGGTGGTGCCGCGGCCACGGCTTAATTATTTTTATGCTACCGATGTTAGGTGTAACTAAGGATGGGAGGGATTTTTTAATGCTTTTGAGGTATAAAATAAGGCACCTTAATTATTTTTGTCCTACCGATGTTTTAATTTCTAGGTGTAATTAAGGATGGGAGGGATTTTCCCCTATCTATGGATGTAAAAGGAAGTTAAAAAAAGAAATGTACATTTTTATTTATTTTTTTAAGATACAAGGGTTGAGGTTATTTCATCACATTTAAACATTTAGCTTTTAGGTAAACAAATGGTACAAATAATAGAGAATGAGTAATATTTTTTAGTTGATGAACATTTTAAAGTTGTATTATTGTTTAATTGATACCAATGCAATGGCGGTATTGAATTTAGGTAAAACGCATCAATAAGATGCAGAATTGCTGTGGGGGAAGGCTTCTTGATATATATTTTTTGTTATAAAGTAGGTTAACATTGCAGTAATGCTTATCAAGTCCGGCCAGTTGCATTTCTGTCAACACAAAAACTGGATTTGTTGCAATGAGGAAATGCAATTACGTTTAAGGTTAGCCCGTCATTGTGTTACATACTTGCAGCAATATTAGGGCGTATCCTCACTTAGTTCTAAGAAACGATTATACCGAGTGTTCCAGTTATGTTTGCGTAGTTAACAAGAATGGAAGAAAGGTTAGTTATTTAAAAGATAGAAAGGTAATACTTAAATAAACCCACATATGAGTTTAATTTATAGTACCTGGGCGACCGAGCTTCGCTCGGCGTTTTTCGCCTCTGTTTTTGTGAAATCTTGTTTTTTGTGGGAGAAGATACTTATTTAGATAAACTGAAAGTCAAAACGTTTACTAAATAACAATTTTAGTCGCAATTGTGAAGAGTCATTTCCGAGATACAAATATTTCATAGACACACCATCATTTCAGCTGTAAAACATCTACTGCTGAACGCAGACCTCCCCCATAGATATCTACCCAGTTTAACGTTTTCGTTGAGCATTTGTTCCATTATGAAGTTCAATTCCTTGCTGCTGCGATTGACTCCAGGGCGTTAACACATTCGCCAAGGCCCTTCATCTTTCCGTCGAGTTCTTCCATGGCTTCCTTTACCCTGGCCAGTCGCTCATTGGTATTCTCCGATAGATCTATCTGCATATTAGACATTCCCGTCTTCATCTTTTCTGTTTTGGAGTTTACATTTTCAGTTTGCCTTCCATTTTTGTTTCCATTGTGTCCATTTTTGTTCCTATATTTTCTATTCCGTAGTTGACATTTTTCCAATTCGGTTTTCATGTTTGTTTCCTCTGTCGCATTCCGGAATTCATTTCATTTCCCATTATGTCCATCTTGGCTAACATTTGTTTCATCAACTGTTCCATATCGTGCTTTTCGGCGCACTCCTGACATCAATTGTGTTTACTTTACTTTTTTTAACTATTTCTCTATTTTTTATTAAAACACCGGAGCAACACTAAGCAAAAGCACTGTTGAACAATAACAAATACTACAGGAAGAAAAGCTGGTTGATAAAGCCATGTGAATGTGATACGCATTGATGTTTCAATCATATAAAACATTGTATGAATTGTTCGTAATTGTTCACCGAAGCGGGAGTAGTGAAAGAAATGTGATTGTGTTTAGTAAAACAAAAATGGGTAGAAAAACGTGTGAATGTTATACGTTGCACTTATATTTCAAGTGTATGTAAAAATGTATGGATTGTTTGTAGAAGAGGGAGTAGTATGTTAGGTAAAAGAAAAGGGAGTAGAGAAAAATATTTGAACGTAATACGTTGGGTGGTAAAATGGATTGCATAAAAACCTTCGCCATGAAAACAATTAGATATGCCACTTTTCATGGCGATCGGTCAACCTGTTTTGGAATTTACCCACTCTTCAACATACGATATGTATAGGCGTTGGTATGTATGAAGTTGATAAAAGATAGGGAATAACATGTGAATTGTTACGTAAAATAGTAGAGTAGAGAAAATAGTATGAATGCAATACACTGTATTTCTTTTTCAAACATAACAAATTGTATTAATTATATGTTGAAGGGCGAATAGCGAAAGAAGACTGTTGGTGCCTCGTAAAGGAAGAATTAGTAGAGGAAGTCATGTGAATGTGATACGTTGCATTTATATTTCAATCTATTAATTGTATGTTGAAGGGCAAACAGAGGATAAATGAATGTGCTACGTAAAAGAAATGCGAGTAGAAAGCCATTTGAAAGTAATATACTGTGTAGTAAAATTGTTGCCATAAAAAATTTCCCCATAAAAAATACATATACGTGCCGAATGTCGCGGTGATCGGTTAAGCGGTTGTTGAGCTTAACAGTTGGATATATATGAACAACCAAGTGGTATAGATGATATGAATTGTTTGTAGAAGAGTGAGTGGAGAAAGAGATGTGGATGTGTTACCTAAAAGTGAGTATAGTAAACAGTGTGAATGTAATCTACAGCATTTCTATTTCAAACATGCACAAAATTGTATGACTTATTTCTAGAAGAGTAAGTAGAGAAACAATTATGAATGTGTTTCCCAAAAGCAAGTAGAGAAAACAGTGCGCGTGTAATACGTAGCACTTCTATTTCAAACATACAGAAAATTGCATGACTTATTTGTAGAAGAGTGAGTAGAGAAAGAGATGTGAATGTGTTACCTAAAAGTGAGAGGAAAAAACAGTGTAAATGTAATAGCATTTCTATTTCAAACATACAGAACATGGCATGAATTATTTTAAAAGTGGGGATAAAAATGTTTTTGGTGCAAAATCACTTTTTCTTATGGAAAATTGTTTATAGAAGAGTGAGTAGAGAAAGAAATGTGAATGTGTTACCTAAAAGTAAGTAGAGATAACACTGTGAATGTAATATGCAGCATATTATTTTAAACATACAGAAAATGGTGTATTTATTTGTAGAAGAGTGAGTAGAGAAATAGATATGAATATGTTACCTAAAAGTGAGAGGAGAAGATAGTGTGACTGTAATAGCATTTATATTTCAAACATAGAACCTGGTATGACTTATTTTAAAAGTGCGAATAAAAATGTTTCTTGGTGCAAATTCACATTTTTTATGGAAAATTGTTTATAGAAGAGTGAGTAGAGAAAAAGATGTGAATGTGTTACCTAAAAGTGAGAGAAGAAAACAGTGTGAATGTAATAGCATTTATATTTCAAACATAGAACATGGCATGACCTATTTTAAAAGTACCAATAAAAATGTTTCTTGTTGCAAAATCACATCCTTCAAGGATGCGACACGAAGATTTGGAAGAAAATAGCCCCACCCTAAACTACCCTTTGCATGGAAAATTTTTCGAAAATTTTGATTTTCTTGAAAATGACTCTAACGATTTTGATTAAAATGGCATATGTTTAAGATATTTGTATGATAAATGACGTGTATATTTTGAATTTTCTGGCTATAGTCTATGTAGTCCTATTTACTCTGGATGACTTTTGAATAACTCGTAAAGCGTAATAGATACACCAAATCTTACTATATAAAAAGATAGATCTCGCTAAAACACACAATTTATGTCCCAATACATTTTTTGTAGAGTGAACCATTTCGGAGATATTCCTTGTTATTTGTGTCAATTTCGGAAAACCTAAAACTTTCGTGAAAAGGAACATAGTTGTTCATTTTTTATATGTTAAGCGTGCAAAGAGAACGGCATCTCAAATCTTGAAAAGATTTGACTATCGCTCATGGCCTACTGTATTCTAATATTCCCATTACACCTTCAAGGAAATAAACAATAAGATAATTTGTACAATGTTTATCTCAACTAACACGAAGAAGTTACAGGAATAAGAGTTTTTAAGAATGATTAGTACAAGAGTAGAGAAAGCCATGTGAGTGCATCACATTAGAGTTTTTTGTTTTCAATCGGATAATAACACGCTACAATATAAGTTGGAAATTCTGAAGGAACTAGTTGTCCAATTGATACATTGAATTTATGTGAGTTAGTAAGTACATACATGAAATTGTTATAGTCTGTTTCAGTATGCAGAAAATTTAATGTCGTGTTTCCTAATAGAACATTTGATGCCAGTCCCTTTAAAGAAGGGGAATTTTTAATACAGGTTTTTGTAATTGCAATTATTTGTGGTACTACAATTTTTATACTTTTGTAAGCCCAGACCATTTAATTTATCCTTAGGGTCACAGGTACTGCAGAGAGAACAGACTTCTGTGAAATGATCCAATCATGACAGGTTTTGAAAGTCAAACTTAAAACTTCTAAAAAGAAAATACATAAAATTGATCCTATTATCTTTCAAGGTTACGGGTTTTTCAACATAAATGTAAGTCACGTTAATAAAAAATTAATGAGTTTTAAATTCCACTTTCCAAAATAGAGCTTTTGTTGCCAAATAAAACGGAGTACAAGATTGCGAATGACTGTGTATAACATTAACATCATTACCTGTAACGTAGTTAGCATGTGACTCAAACAAAAACCTTAACATTTTTTCTTCCTTTTGATATCTATTTATAGCTGCATATATCTTTTGATATAAATACTTCCACAGGATCTTCACTGCCTTTTTGAAGTTTAAAAGATATTGAGGGCCCAAATTGGGTGGTCACTTTTGTAGCACCGAGGACCTTTTAAGGAACATTCATTAATAGATCTCTAATATGCAATACTTTGCTTTTCTTTATTTGATTAAATACTCACAATTTTCCGAAAAGAAGAATAAAGTAAAATAATTTACAATAATTTACCTTCGTGATGATAGCAGCTGGTGGAGTACTAAGGGGTTGTGACCTTTGATTGCACTGTATATCTGCTTTTATAGAAAAGCAAACGTGCACGTTACATACGGTGTTGTTGAGTGATCTTTAATTGTGCCTTTTAAACCACGCCTATTTGTGTACATAAAGAGGTAGAGATGATACCAATCAGCATCAGTGAGTTTCTTGCTGTTAAGCTGTTAACAGCTACTTCAGAAAACTTATCAAAGGTTGGCATATAATACGCTTTAGAAATGCAATTAATAAGCTTAGCTTTTACGCTTATATTTTTTACTTTGGTCTGTTTTAGCATGGAAATATTAACGTAGTAAACGCAATGTGTAGAGAATGCAGAAGATTAAGAGCACACGGTAAACATTATGTTATTCAAATTAAACATGCTCCTATCTTTTACTTTACAAATAACTTGCAATCTATGTTAGATATTATTTTAAATAATGTAAAACCGAATGATATGGTAGGTTTGTCAATAAGCAACTCTGTAAATTTACAAGATAAACCAATAGGACTAAGTTTCCACGGAAGGGATCAAGTATCTTGGGGTGTATTAATGGCTGTTATAAAAAGTGTGCCAATCTAATGCCAATTTTTATGCAACAGATTCTTTGTCCATAAAGGTAGATCACGTTGAAATGCCATTACGACATGGTGGAATTAAAACAAAACGTAAACGTTTATCCACATTGGCGTACATAAAGAGATCTGTCGTTAGAATTCAAAGTAAGACACAATGCTTAGCCCATGCTCTACTGGTAGCTATAGCACATTTCGATAGAGATCCAAATTATGTAAGTTATAGGAAAGTTAGAAAAATTTATTCCAAAGTCGACGAGCTTTTAAAGGCCACACCTATTGATCTAAGTGACGGAGGTGGAGTTGCAGAGCTGCAAAAATGTCAGGAATATTTTTCTGAATATAGAACTATAGTTTATGAAGGTTTGCATTGTAAAAGCGTAAATTAAATGGCGAAATTAATTCCAAAAAGCGTTTGAATCTTCTGTACGATGCACAATAAAGACACTATAATGTGATTGTAGATCTTACAGTTTAAAAATGTGTGTGAAGGATGTAATAAGGGAATGAGTTATGATGGAACAAAAACGCATAAATGCTGTTATAGATGCTTCGGATGTAATTCAGTTCCACCTTGCATCTTTGAAGGAAACTACGAGGTGCGTTCAAGTTATAACATCTCCTATTATTTTTTTCAGGACTGGGACCAGATAGGAACTTCTGGTTTGTTTTGAAATACACGTGGACTCTTTGTAAATGCGTGACAGAGATGGCAGCACTGTACAGTGCATAGAACTCTAGTGGCAGCGACGAGTTAGGGCTGTTTTTGATACTTAAAATGGCGAAGTTTTCATTGCAAGAATAGCGTGTAATCCAGTGGCGGCTGGTGAACAAAATAAGGTGTGTGCTACAATACCGCACAATGATTACACATTTTATATAATTAGTCTTACCTAATGGCGAAATATAAAGTCCATACGGCACTCCTTCCGGCTGCAGAACTTATCGATCACCCTGGTATTAAACCCCTCCATGTTAGAAGCGATGCTTTTCTCCATGGACAGCATTGCCAGAGCAGTTAGACGATCCTGTGACATAGTGTTTCTTAAGAACGTTTTTACACGTTTTAAGCATGAAAATTATCTTTCTGGCTCAGAAGTGGTCATTGGTGTTGTGATCAAAATTTTTAGTAAAGTTGTAGCTACAGAAAACGAATCTTGCAGACTGTTAGAAATTATGTATTGCAATAGTTGCACAGCCCCGTCAATGTTTCTAAAGTCAGGTCTTGCATACAGAACGCTAAGTTGTGTCTTTAGCATTTTCTTGTTCAGTGTTGTATACGTAGTCACAGCAGTTTGAAGTTCATCCTCAGGAAACTGACTTAAAAAGCTGCCAAAGAATTTAGAGTTTAACAGCTTTGCTGCATCGAGATGACTAAGCGACTGAAAACGACGTCTAGCTTTCTCGATAATGCAGTCACACACTTCTTTGGCTTCTATTTTTAGACATTCTACCTTCTGGCGTTTGCTCATTCATTCAGATGGAATCAAATATATCATCGGCTGCCTCTCGAATGTCACAGGTGTACTGAATGAATGAAGACACAGCATTTTGTACTTTAACAGCCTCAGTTGATCTTGATTGCAGTTGATTATAAAGTACATCAACATGAGGCATTACTCGGTGAGAGAATTTCAACCATGAAAGGAATTTGCTGTCTTCTAAATAACGCCGAAGCCCATTTGCTTCCAGAAAAGTCTTATCATGGGCAGAATTTTCCAACTCCGAAAAGCACTGCAACAATTCTTCCTGATTTTCATAAATGACATTAACAGTTCTGGATCTAAAATTCCACCTAGTTGCAGAACCACCAGGAACTCTTCTAGCCACCGCAGAATCCATAGCTGCCAAGCGCCGTGGGGATCTCGAGAAAAAGGCAGGAAAAGCAGAGAGATTAAGAAAAAATATTCTGGCAGACTTATTCTGCGAAGCTGCAAGGTCCATCACTAAGTTCAGTTGATGTGCATAGCAGTGAATATGCTGCGCATTTGGAAACTGAGATTGTACTTTGGCTTGTACTCCACCAACTGCACCACTCATTACTGAAGCTTCATCGTAAGTTTGGGCAATAAGTTTATGACGTTTATCTCTGAATAGTTCAGTAAGGACTTTTAATATGCTTTCAGAAATTGCTTCTGCGTTTTGTCCCTCTGATTGCAAAAACCCCCAAAATCTCTCATATGGAACACCCTTTTTCTCATATCTAAATACTAATACAAGCTGGGTCTGATGCGAAACATCTGTGGTTTCATCTGCCATAACAGCCACAAAATCAGCTTCTTGCATTTCCTCCAGAATCACCTCACGACAGACTTCTAACATAGAATCCAAGAGTTCGTTTTGGATGGTTTCAGAGGTCCCTTTGAATATATGGTTTGAGTCCATGTGTTCCTTCACAGCACTATCAATGTTACTTACTAAATCTATAAGTCCTAAAAACACGCCAGGATTTTCAGAAGATTCAGTCTCATCATGTCCTCTCAAAGCAAGCTCAAATGCACCACAAAAGTTTATACAGTCAATTATGTGGGACAACACATACCTGTTTTTCTCTACTTGTAGATTATGCTTCAGCTTCGCCTCTTGATAAGCACGGCTTAACTGAGTCACAATATTTGTACTACCTAAAGCACTTAAATCTAGTACATTGTTTAAATGTTTTACATTTTGTTTGTGTTTGTTAATAAGAACATTAATATGCCCTAGGTCTGTCACTCCCGTCGTACTCCACGAATCACTGTTCCTAAAAAGCAAGTATGGAAAACAGAAAAGAGCATTTCTTTCCTGACATCCACATATCCATGCATGCTCATACATTTTGAGGTTAAATCGCCTGGTGTAAGAATTGTTTCTCCCTCCTTTTGCAGGTTGCGTAATGTTTAGATTTGGTGTTTGCCTCCCTAACTGCTTCACTTGAACTTTTTCTTCTGGACTCCTCCTAGCGAAAGGGTAAGAGTCCTCCTAGAGAAAGGATAATTTATTAGGCTGTCCACAGAATTCACTTTAGCGTACACAACACAGATATTGCTCAGCACACGAAACTGGCGTTCATAACCTGAGTTTATGGAGTATTTCGCGGTTATTTGTTGCTGTCAAAAATAAGTAGTGCCAACAGAAATTGCTCTACATGTCTAACTTCCGAGAGTTTTATTCTCTCTGTTGCGTGCAAGGTCTATCACCGGCAACAGATAGTTGTCTCAACACCACATAGATGGCAGAAGTTGCATAACAGCAAGCAAAGTCGTTAGATGACATTGCAATCCTGCTATGTAGCGACTTTGTACAGAAGCAGCATGAATTCATGTGCTCCACTTCATGGGAGCACAACGCTAGGTAAATTCAACCAATAGGAGAACAGATTTCAAAATCGTACACCTATGTTTCGCATGCGTGGATTGGTCTACATTCCCTGCAAAGGACTGAAGAATTTTGTAGCACCCAACGCATCACCTATCTCGTGTATGTGAGGCGTGCATCGTCTTCGCACACAATGAGCAAAGAACACTAGCGCGCGGCATATAAAGTAGTGAAAGAAAATGTGCAAAAATAATTGAGTATATGTTTAACACAAAGAAGAAACTATTTTCTGCAAAATAATCATTGTGCTGTAGCACTGTAGCACATATTGACGAGCCGCGCCTGGTGTAATCATCCGTTTTCTCCATTTTCGTGGAGTGACACCTATTGAAATTCATCGCGAGTTGAGTGAGGCATGTGGTGATGGTACCATGGATGTGTCTAATCTGCGTTCCTTGGTGCAACAGTTCAATGAAGGCAGAACATCGTGTGACGACAAACCAAGACAGTTACGGCCGCGCACTAGCCGGTCTGACGACATGATCCAGCGAGTGGAGAACGTTGTTTTGGAGGATCGCCGATTGAGCGTTGCAGACATCGCCTCCAAAATTGACATTTCCGTGGGATCTGTGAACACAATCGTGCATGAAGATCTGAAAATGCGGAAAGTGTCTTCCAGGTGGATGCCACGAATGCTGACGAATTATCACAAGGCTGTGCACGTGGCAAATTGTCAGGCGATGTTGACGTGTGATGACTGCATGAATGGAACTTTCTTTCAATCGATTATGACATTGGATAAGACATGGATTCCCTTTTACAACCCTGAAACGAAGCGCCAGTCAGCTCACTGGAGGCACACTGGTTCACCGCCACAAAAAAAAAAAAAAAAAAAAAAAAAAAAAAAAAAAAAAAAAAAAAAAAAAAAAAAAAAAAAATCGGGTGAGCGCCAGTGCTGACAAAATGATGGTGGCCATCTTCTGGGACAGCAGTGGTGTAATTCTTACTCATTGCATTCCAAAGGGCACTACGGTAACAGCTGCATCCTACCAAAATGTTTTGAAGAATAAACTCTTCCCAGCATTGCGTGAAAAACGAGTGGAAAAGGTTGGACGTGTGTTCTTTCATCAAGAAAACGCACCAGCGCATCGGGCAAACGCGATGCAGGGGCTTCTTCGTGACACTCTCCGTGGTCGCAGATTAACTAGTGGTACTGCTATTGCCTCAGCGATTTTCCAGCAGTCAAAACACACTCCTAAAGAAGCGTTCGCAGCGGCCATGGAATCATGGCGTCGACGTTGTGAAAAATGTGTACGGCTAGAGGGAGATTACGTTGAGAAGTGACACTAATTTCACATTTTTCTTGTGATCACTTTGTGAGAAAAAAAATAGGTGTTATAACTTGAACACACCTCGTATAGTGTAACAAATGCAATAGATACTTTAGAAGCCAAAGCTGCATGAATAATCATATGCAGAGTAAAATTGGCAATCAAATAGTTTGCGAATGGAAGTGGCAACATTTAATTTCTAGTCAGCAGCTAAAACCAAATCATCAGTATTATATGTCATGCTGTAAAAGCTGTAAAAGTCGCGAGATGCCTGGCTACGTTTGTTATATGCCAACGCTTAGTGCAAAAATACCATAATCAGACAAGATTTTATTTGTGTTTTACGATATAGAATGTACTCAAAGCACGCAAATTGGAGACGAAATATATTTTCATGTTCCCAATTTACTCTGCTTAGAACACTATTGTTTCTTTGCGAGAAAAACAAAAATATGAGTGGAAGCTGCAATCAGTGTGGAAAACGCAGGCATATATTTTGGGGAGATGATTGCATTAAACAATTTATTGAATATCTACGCCAAAACAGTCCTTTTTGTGAAAAAATAATTGCAATTGCACATAATGCCAGAGCCTACAATCTTATGTTTATCTCAGATTATGCAATAAATCAGGGATGGTTACCAGACTTAATAATGAATGGTGCTAAAACTTTATCCATGAAAATGGAACATATCACATTTCTGGATAGCTTGAACTTTTTATCCATGAAATTGAGAACCTTACCGAAAGCGTTTGGAATAGATTGTGTGACAAAAGATCACTTTCCGCATTATTTTAATACCTCCGAAAACATGAACTATATAGGTCGGTATCCCAATCCGGTTTATTACAGTGTTGATCAGATGATAAAGCTGAACGCAATGAGGTTTTTGAATGGTATGAAAAAGAAAAAGATGGCGTTTTCGATTTTACAAAAGAGCTTGAAGGGTGGCTGATGTTGCAGTGTTGAGAGAAGCGTGTACGGCATTTAGAAATAATTTTTTAGACATTGGAAGTATTGATGTATTTCAATAATCTATTACGATAATCTCAGCATGAAACAAAGTATTTAAAAAAATATTTGAAACCTAAGACTATAGGTATTATTCATTGTAGTGGACACAGGAAAGCAGATAAACAATCTAAAAAGCTCTCATGTGGCTTAGATATGAAGAAATTAAAAGGGCAATTTGTATTAAACATGCAGGTAATGGAAGAGAGGTTAGATTATTCGAATTACCAAACTTCAATTTAGACGGTTTTTGTGAGGAAACTAAAGAAGTGTTGGAATTCATGGGGTGTTAGTACCACGGCCATGTGTGTCTTACTAATAGAAATGTCCCCGCCGTAGACAGACAAACAGAAACGACTGCAGATAGATACGAGCTGATCATGTCTCGAATAGAGAAAATTGTGTCAGCAGAGTATGTTTGTCACGTTATGTGGGTGTGCGAATTTGATGACATTTTAAAACAACATCCGGCTCTACATTACGATTCTATTGTTAAAATGTCCCCCTTATTCTTAGAGATTCCTTCTACTGAGGTAGAACGGAAGCATTAAAAACCTATTGCAAAACCAACAAAAACACTCGTATTAAGTATTACAACGTGATGTCTCTGTATCCTCATGTACGTAAATATTTTAAGTTTCCTGTAGGTCATCGCATAATTCACATTGGCAAAAATTGCACCAACATTACGAAGATGAACGAGAACTAACCGGTACATGGATAGTAGACGAGGTACGAAAAGTCGTTGAAATGGGTTACGAAGTGAGAGAAATTTTTGAATTTTACGAATAAAAAGTGGAACAGTATAACAAAAATACAAATACTGGAGGACTTTTTGCAGTTTACATTAACAGTTTTTAAAATTAAAAGCCGAAACCAGCGGGTATCCTTCTTGGGTTACGAGTGAAGAGAATAAAGAGAAATATATTCGAAGTTTTTTTCAGAGCCAAGGAATTCTTTTGGATAAGATCACAATAAGAAAAAATCCAGGTGCAAGGCCGCTGACAAAATGGTATCTAAATAGTTTTGGGGGAAAACTCACCAAACAAAGCAATCCATCACGCACTAAAATGATTAGAGAGCCTCGGGAATTGTTTACATTCCTGACCACCCTCGGCAGAGGTGCAAAATTTAATATTTGCGAGCGACGAAATCGTTTGGCTTTCGTGGAAATATGCGGAAGAAAATATTGAATCCCCCCATTGACGCATACGAATGAAGTATTAGGAGCCTACGTTACTGCAAGTGCAAGGCTTATGTTATACACCTACCTAGAAACGTTAGAGACATACTATACACAGATACAATTCGATACTGTTTTCGGTTAGGGAAGGAGACAAGTGTAGCATCGAATACGGCAATAACTTGGGGGAATGACGGATGGGCTCGTGGACTACGGTTCCGAGTCCTACATTTCAGAATTCGTATCTGGAGGGCCTAAAAATTATGCGTAAAAAATAAGTTTACCGAATGGAAATTTAAACACTGTAAAGTGAGGGAAATGACTTTAAATTACGCATCTTCGCAGTTGGTTAATTTTGATTCAATAAAAAATTTAATTCTAGGCGAAAGCATGGATCAAAACATTGTAGTAAGCACACAAAAGAAAATTAAGTGCAAAAGATCGCATGGCGTGTATATCGTCTCCGAGCCGGAAGATAAGAGATATAGAATTTGTTTTCACAAGAGAAGACGAATTTCTAACGATTCCTTCCCTTACGGATATATAAAGCCCGGCTGAACCATCTACCTCCTCGCATTATGGATTCTGAAGTGAAACAAGCAGTATCTCATTATACATAGAAAATCGAAGCAGGCAGAGGGGCTTAAAATATTTGACAAATGAAGAGATAGCGCTTATTCTTTTAGAAGTGTTTTAACAATATCGTCCCGTTGATACAGATTACGTGATGTATAGGTTAACGAACGAATTGAGAGAAAGACTAAGAATGTTTAAAAGGTGTAATGCTACCTGTGCTTAAATTTCAGCATCCCTTTACGCTTATCGTTAATGGTAGTTCAGGTTCCGGTAAGACCGTATTTTGCGTAAATTTAGTGAAGCATTTAAATCATTTGTGTACTGTTAGAAATTTTAAAGATATTTTGTGGTGTTACAGCGAAAAATCGGCCGTACCAAAGCTAAAACATGTAAAATTTCACTTTGGTGCGCCAGAGTTTGAGAACCAGGAAGGAGAACCAAAACTAGTAATATTAAACGATCT
The DNA here is from genome assembly GCA_030765045.1 of Tenodera sinensis. Lineage (NCBI taxonomy): Eukaryota > Metazoa > Arthropoda > Insecta > Mantodea > Mantidae > Tenodera > Tenodera sinensis. Next base: position 137,363,619 of record CM060962.1, read on the forward strand.
CTTAAACTCTGCATATTCTAGAGAAGTGTGCGATTTGTTCACGAAGGGAAGCCATCATAAAAATATAAGTGTAATTTTAATCACTGAAAATTTGTTTCATCAAGGCAGGTATTGCAGAGATATTTCTTTAAACGCTAAATATATTGTGGTTTTTAGAAACGTTAGGGATAAGAATCAAGTAGCGCATCTAGCCAGGCAAATATACCCGGAAAATTGGAAATCACTTTTTGAAGCGTATCTGGATGCTACGGAAAAGCCTCACGGGTATGCTATTTGATCTGTACCAGGAGACCGATAACAGATTACGATTTAGAACCAATATTTTTCCATCGGAGCTTCCTACTGTAGTATACTAGCATGAGCAACCGGATAAGATCGAATTATCACCTGCTGCATGTGCTTAAAAACGCCAAACCTAAGCTTAGGAAGGCTATTTTGGGGAAGTCCGACAAGGCGTTAGTGTTGGCCATTGCCGAATGCACTCTAAATTTTCTAAACGGAAACTGTAATGTAAGCAAATGCACCATTTGGAATCTCAGAAGGTATAACTACAGTCTGAGGCAAGTGCTAGATAAATCGCAATAGGTTGACAAAAACAGGAAGTTTATAATACAAAAGGGAGGATTTTTAACTCCTCGGTTATCTGCCGTGTTGACTGGACTTTCATCATTGATTCAGCGTTAGATGCTGCAAGAATAATTTTTAGTTTCCCAGCGGTACATAGATACCTACAGTGTGGGAAAAAAGACGAAGAAGAATAAAGCGGGGAAAAAGGGATGCGAACGAGGAGCTATTCAAAATTAAATCCAGTCACCTCCCACCATATCTTCCGAAGTTAGTGCTGCAGAGGCGAGAACCATCTTCTCCTCGGGTAAAGAAGAGGCTCGTTTTCTTTCCCGAAGAAGAAGAAGAGGCAAGGGCTCTTCCGTTATCAGCCCACAAGAAAAAAGAAGAAGAGGTAAGGGCTCTACCGTTACCGGCCCACGGGGAAGAAGAACAAGAGGAAGAAAAAGAAGAAGAAGAACTTGACGAGGTACAGGCAAGAGCTGTAACGTTACCAACCCACGAGAAAAAGGAAATAGAACAGTTTACGAATAGAAATTTTGGGTATATAACCGGACCGTATTTAGCACCCTACCTCCACACGCTTAGGACTACGGACACTATATCTGGAATTTACAAGGATAGGGACGGTAACTTTATAATTGAGGATTCCATGGTTCGCCTAGACGATAACAATCTGTATGTAAAGAATAGGTATTTTAAGGGAACGCGTGGACTCTGGGAATTGCTCACTAGGAAAAAGGTAAGTCTCTCGAAGGTCACGTCTTCGGACAAGAGTAAATATAGGCAAATTCTTCTTTTAACCAACGGGCACTTGCAGAATAACGAACCCCATAATCAGATAAAATCTAACCGAGGTACCAAATATGAAGAAATAATTGCCGAGTTGTTTCCATCCAAGGCATGGACAGCTTATTAACAATGAATGAGAAGTATTTTTACGATCCCGAACAACCCTCTTCGTTTTCTACCTTGTAGAAACTTGCATCTCTTACGGGAAATAAACGTAAAACTAAAGATTGGCTTCTCAAACAAGATGCTTATATTATGCACAAACCTGCGCGAGGAAAATTTCAGAGGAAACATTACACGATGAATATCGTTAACGATGTGTGGGCAATCCACTTGGTCAATTTTAAAAGCCTTAAAAAGTATGATGACGGAGTTCAGTATTTGCTAATGTGCGTAGATTGTTTCTCCAGTTTCGCTCGTATAAAACACATAAAATCGAAAACTAGTTCGTAAACTGCAAATACCTTCAAAGCCATCTTAGATTCCGTTTCCCTCGCAGTTAGATCCGACAGGGGAAAGGAATTTTTGGGATCTGCATTTCAAAAGCTTTTGAAGGAGAAGGGCATTGAGCATCAAGTTTGCAAAAAACCCGATGTAAAGTGCGCCATGGTGAATAGATTTAATCGTACCATTAAGTCCAAAATCTAGAAGAACTTACAAGAATTCGCACAGATATATAAACGGTCTCGATAAATTTGTTCGTGCGGACAATGGCACTGTCTATTCGTTCATAGGAGTAGCTTCAATTAAAGTAAACGAAAAAAGTGTTACAGATATGGAAAACCATAGAGGAAGGACGAGCCAACATTAAACGTAGACCCATCAAGTTCAGCGATCGACAAACCGTTAGAATAAGTAAGGGAAAGATGAAATTTTCCAGAGACTACGAAAAAAATATATCAACGAAAATTTGGAAAATTGTAAAGGTTATAAAGCATTCGCCGCAACCCTTGTACGAACTAAAAGATATGAACGGAACTCCTATAGAAGGACAATTTTACAGTTACGAACTTCCTCCGGTCAAATCACCCTATATAAAATAGATAACATACTAAAACTTGGGTGAGGAAAGGCAGAACTCAACATCTAGTCCGTTGGTAAGGTTACGGTCCCGACTTCGATAGCTGCATCGATGCATCATGGATGAGTTTTACGTAACCGTGTTGAGCGATTCTAGTGTCGATTTGCATCCCAAGAATTCTCATACTAGCTTTCGTAACGATTTAGCACTGTCGATCAATCTTCATAGAGATAAACGGTCATGGGTCTGGCAGAAGTTTCATATTCATGCGGTTACTAATCCATAGGTGAGGACATATTAAACGAAGCCGGAGAACTAACCAAAAATGTCGTTATAGCAAGAGCTGGTAGAATAGTATTCGACAAGACGGATTTTAAGAGCATGAAGGACTTTTATACCACCCTAAACATCAAGTAACAGATGAAGAGCATCAAGAATTGCTCCTATCAGAACCGTAGGGTTACCTCCTTTCTCATCAGAGAGAGATAAACGAATTGAAAAATTCTAAAAAAGAATGGGTCCCAAAACAATCCGTCCCAGAAAAGCTCAGGGGAAAGATAATAGTAGTAATTTGAAAGCAAAAAAGGAGGTAAGTCGGAGTATATCTTTAACGGAAAAATCTTTCCCGTCAGAATATATTATGGTCTACGTGATTTTATAAACAGCATAAAAAATTCTATGCCAAATGTTGATGTCTACAGAATTGTTAATCAAAATATGCTTTTTGACGTAACAAACGATATGAAATCTCTTTTTCTTAGATTGCACAGGAAAAGTTATTTTCAGTTTATTTACGGAACTGAGCCTGCTTTTGTTTATTGCAATCTCATCGAACCACAGCTGCTCGGTAGCTCTTACGTTAGGTGTATTAGAATAATCCAGTTTCCCTCGTACACTAGTCATCACAGGTTTAAAAACATAGTTTACGTTCCGGTAGAACTTCATCATTTTCAAACCGTAGCAATTGAATTAGTTAACAAGTTTGGAGATTTGACTCGCCTCAGCAGTAGCGTTATGCCTACCATTGCCGTGCTGCATTTTAAAAAGTAAAGTAATATTGTTCTTTCTTTTCAGATGGCCACAGTTGAGAATTTTGGTGGATTTCAAGAATTTTATAATCCTCATGGAGAAGTTATGATGAAAGAGCTGGCCATAGTAGAAATCGAGGCCGAGCAGGTAGTGCTTCACTACCTGTTCCGTCAACCAGATGCTCCCCTCAAAGATTGGCCATTAAAATATAGACGGACAAATGCTTGGTTAACAAGCAATTTCCACGGTATTCCATGGTGTTCGGGTCCTATACAATTTGATCCGAACACTGTAAGAATTCCTGATGGGGCATTATTTGTTAAGGGAGGCACGTTTTCAAAAATTCTACCACCCAGGGTGAACGATAATTATATCGTATATAATATAGAAGACCTATCTTGTGAGCATAAGATAAAGGATTTGGTCACCGACCCTGCTTGCCGGTGGCGTTTATTCAATACCACAAAATGTGCCAGATCGGAGGCGCTAGGCATAGCAAAATGGGTAAATGAAAACAGGTGGGCATTCTAGATTTAGTTCCTCGTGCGCGTCTAATTATAAATTAGATTCCTAAATTTAAAATGCATGCATTTGGCAATGGAGCCGCTTACAGCGTACTATGTAGATCAGAATGGAGGGCGCCTCGGTCAGTACATTGGACCCCTGTACATAGGAAGCCCATGCGTGCAGCGAGGTAATGGCTTAGGCAACTTTTTGGGCAGTCTATTCAGAATTGTTAAACTCCTCTTCCTATCCGGTGCAAAATCTTTGGGTAAGAAAGCCCTCACCACAGGTGCAAACATGATGACCGATATTGCTACAAGACAGGAAGGTACCAAGGTCAAAGATATCGTGCCCAAACGAGTCACTGAAGGCACGAAAAACTAGTAGGCAGGTTTCAGTAAGGAAAGGGCAAGAGAAAGAGATCAGCTCCAAAAAATACTTCTAAAACCAAAAAGCTAGAGGCGTTTTTGATTAAATAGGGAGTGCACCACGTTGCTACCAGTACATGGTTCCCAGATAGCAACATGGTCGCCTGTAGAAAATCGGAACTTGACATCTTTGCTAAAAAGCCAATTCTGTCGGCAGTATTAGGAAATTTTACTACATTAATCAAACCTATCGCCCCAGTAAATCAACCGGTATTGGAATTTGTTATTCCGAGGATAGGGAACACTAGATCGATTTAAATCTTCATTTGATAGTAAAAGGAAACTTTGTAAAATTAGACGGTTTCGCTTAACACCAACAGATAAAACGACCAGCGTTAACAATTTGTTGCACTCCTTGTTCAGTCAATGGAGCATTTCCCTAAGTGGAACATCCATCACTCCGTTCGAAGATCTTTACCATTATCGAAGCTATTTAGAAACCTTGTTAACGTACGGTCAAGATGCATCCAAAAGCCATCTTACTAACGCTTTTTGGTACATCGACACGGCGCTCCAAGGTCTCTCCGGAGACGCTGCAATAAAAAAATGGAACGCTAGAAGCCGGAGATTCTAATCACGGATGGAGGGAACGGCATCATATGAGCAATGCGTCTAAACAATTAGTTATGTACGGTAGATTGCATGGGGATACTTTTAATGTACCCACTTTGCTACTACCGGGAGTTACTCTTCAAATACAGTTAAGTAAAGTGAAGGATTCGTTTTACATGACGAGTGAGAGCGCAGATCTGCGGGCTAGATTTCAATTTCTAGATGGTACTCTATACGTAAGAAAGGTAAAACTAGCTCCTAGCATATTCAGGGTCAATTTAATTGCTTTAGAGAAGCTAAATGCGAAACTCGATATAACGCTATGTGATGTCGGATCCTTCAATTTTGCAGCAGGCCAGAGCACCATTTCTATGGACAACGCCGTATTAGGTCCTTTACCAAAGGGGATACTCATAGTTATGTCAGAAAATACACATTTTTCGGGAACTCACACCACAAACCCTTTCGAATTTAAACATTTCCATTTGGAATACATTGCAATATATGTTAACGGCCAACAAATTCCAGCAGAGGGTCTCTATATTGATACCTCTCACGAAAAAGGCACAAAGTTGGCCTACCAAACGCTCTTTTCCGGTTCTAGCATCCATCACACCAACAACGAAATTCAAATCACACACAACATGTATATAATGGGTTATTTCCTAATACTTTACGATTTAACGCCAGACAGTGCCGCTTCGGAGGGTCGCGTTTCTGTATTAAATAACGGAAATATTAGAATAGAGCTCAGATTTAAAAATAAGTTAATGCAAGCCATCACGTGTATCATGTACTGCGAGTACAATGATATTCAGATAGATAAACATTTGAGGGTGCACACAGACTATTAAATATGAACACCTTACAGATAGAACAAATCTTGCGCGGCATTCCAAATTTTCCAGGCGTTTTTGCATCAGACATGCTGCCTACAGAATTTATTAAACCATCTACATTCGTAGTAAATTTAGATCCTCATAACCTACCTGGTTCACATTGGATAGCTGTAACTCAAAATTTCAATTCTCTTGCATGGTATTTCGATTCATGCGGCCTCCCTCCCTTTATAAAATCCTTGAAAGACTTTGTACCATTTCATTTCACCTTTAATAACCGCCAACTTCAAAGCCTCTACTCCATCTGCCGCCAGTACGTGTATCTCTATACTCTCTACAGTTACACCAGAGGATACACCATGAACGAGTTCGTAGCACTGTTCAGCTCTGCCGAGCCAGATCGTCAGGCAAGAGAAATGTTTCACAAAGTTTCCAGTTTGGTGGTGCAAGAAGGGACAGTGGTACCACCTGGTATAAAAGCAAGTACCTTAGTTATTTTCTGCAGCATTCGGTGGAAGAACTCCAAGGAGACAAGTGAGACCTGCGAGAAGAAGATGTAGCAGCAAAGAAGCTGCCACCGTTGGATTGCGGTTCGAGCATTGCCGTGGTTTTCACCAAAGCTCAGCTAAGGCGCTCGCGCTAAGGCACGCATCACAGTTTAGACGAGTAGGGGAGAAAGGCCATAGCGAGCAATCGTAAGGTTAGCTTAAGCACCTCTTTGAGGTCCGGCTCTATTTCTCTCCGTACGTTTCAGCGCTCGTTATCTGCTCTTTCTTCTACTCTTCTCTCTTCCTCTACACTATTTAGCTCTTAAGCCTACCCCGCTCATTTTACTCACTCTTTTTACTCATCTTCCACATAACGCAATGACAGGCAACTCCAAGGCGTCCACTTCCACTTTCACGGAGACGACCAGGGTGCTGAGCAGCAAATAGGTCAAATCCAGTTCCACTTCCATGAAACTCTCAACCCCTAGTCCAAAAATACCCTCCAACAACTCTCCACAACCCGAGGAACCTACTCCCACCCGTCCGGACTCACCTAAGGCCAGCACCTCGAACGACCTGACGGAGAAAGTTACTATTCCTGACACACACACACACATACACACACGCACGCACACACAAACACACACACACGCGCGCGCAGAGTGCCAGCTCCACTGAAAACCCCTTAGACCCACTCATAGTAAAGAGGGCAGATCTTGCACCGGTCTACATACATAAGAGCCAGGCAAAAATTTACGCTCCCTTTCACGGGACTTTAATGAGTCTCACAAACTCATTTATGACTACCACTTCACGGCCAGAAATTTCGGTGACATTACTGTCAATGTGTCCTGCTTGAGGAATTAACAAACTAGGTTAGCATACCTCAAGTCTAAAGACTTACCGCACTATCTCGTCCCCCGCCCGCAGGAAAGATCAGCTAGGTATGCCATCAAAGGGCTGTACGCCGAGTTCATTGAATACCTGGACCACATAGATATACTGGCACTCAGAGCTGTGCAAATGAGAAGACGCAACTGGCGTGACACCCCACTGCCCATGTTCCTATAGAGGTGACAGCTTCCCCTGAAATAGAGCAAAAGCTATCCGCCCTCAAATCCCTGGCACACTTTAAAGATAGGGTTGAGAAATACAAGAGCACTCCTGAACCAAAACAGTGTTCCAGATGCCAGCAGTTGTGGCACACACTGCAAGACTGTGTGGCCCCCCATTTTGTCTGCGCCAAATGCTCAGGTCCCCACCCCTCAGGAACGTGCGCCGTTCCCCCGTTGGAACGGTACTGTATACTCTGCGACCAAATAGGTCAGGGAGCTACGTGGCACGAAGGCCTCTCTACCCCTTCGCTCGTTGTCTCAGAGACCCAACCCTAGGATACCTAGCTTCTCCAAGGCTGCCGCTAGTGCAGCAATGCACTACAAGGGTGGCTCACGGTAGCAAAGAGAGGCAAGGCCCGGCCGGCCCTTATAGCTGAGCCCCCTCTGACTGAGGCTCCCCGGGTAGTCACTGAGGAGAGCCCAGGTAGGAATGAGTGATCCCCACAGTCCCACCCACAACCCACCCACCCAACCACACCCCCCCCCCACACACACGTACCCACACAAGAAGCAGGAGGGCCTCACCCTCCCGTCCAAAAGTTGCTCGCCCCCACAATGCAGGTTCCCAGACCACCCAAAGTACACAAATTAAACAGAGAGGCCGCTTCGAAACTCATGAATGCTATGAGGCTTCCCCAGAATTCTGTTCCTCTGAAAGTCATAGAGGAGCAACTTAGCGCGTTCAGGAGCCACACACGTCATGGACAGGAACAAGACTCCCTCATACTCGTTCACTTTCTCTCCGAAATGCTCCTAGCCCTTCATGCACATCGCCATGGCTGAAACAGATAAAATCAATGTAGTTTTCTGGAACTGCCGAGGATTGCGCAGAAAGAAGAAAGATTTAGCGGACTTCATGCAAACTCACTCGATCCAAATTGCTCTTTTGAATGAAACCCATTTAGAGGAAACCGATAGATTCACGCTCCCGGGTTACATAATATACAGGACAGACCGTAACCGCCGGAGTGGGGGGACGGCAATAGTCATACAGTCCACAATTAGTCATCATCAAGATTATGTCCCAGGGCTTAACCGTTTAGAAGCTACCGCGGTGAAAATGAACACGTCCTATGCTACACTGACCTTAGCAGCTGTCTATAGTCCCCCGGGGGATATTGACACAGAGGACATGGACAAAGTAATGCGTTTAGACACCAAAGTTATAGCGCTTGGGGACTTTAACTGCAAGCACCAAACTTGACACAGCATAAACCCAAACCCGCAAGGACCAAAATTACTGAATTACATAAACAACACTCTCTTTCTTGTGATGGGGCCAGAAGAACCATCACACATCCCTCGCGTTAACAACCTTTCTCCAGATCTACTAGATATCGGGATTACAAAAAAACATCACTTTCAATATTGACTGTAGCGTCCTACACGAACTAACGTCTGATCATCTCCCAGTGCTGATGGAAATCAAATGACCTCTTAGGTTCAAACCAGAACCACCCACCTTAAATTATAATCAGGTACACTGGGACGATTTTAGAAGTTCTGTCGAAAACTATATACCTGATATAGAAATAAACTCGCCACAATCACAGGACGAAGTAATTGAAAAATTCGAACTCGCAATAAAACTCGTGACAACAAACTGTGCCCCACTAAGACACAGGCGAACAATTAACACCCGATATCCAGCGGACAAACTCTTGCGCCAAAACCGTAATCGGTTACGCCGCAAGTGGCAAAGGACCAGAAATCCAATCTACCGGCAACAGTACCTTGATGTGTTGAGCGCAGTGACGGCCCAGACTAGGGAATTCGTGGGGAATGAATGGAACCAAACTTTGGAAAACCTCAATCCCCAATCCAATTCGGCCTGGCGAATAGCCAAATATCTAACACGCGCAAAAACGGCAATTCCACCTCTAGTAAATCTAAATAACAACACAATCGCTCTACTCACTCAGGCCAAAGCAGAGGTCTTTGCGCCAACACTAGAAGAAATATTCAAACCAAATCCTGCACTGGGGCAAGCAAACGAAGAAGAAATACTAAATGTTGAACAGGAAGACAACGAAACAGACTACTCGACCACGCACAACAAAATGCGAAAAACAAACGCTGCCGAGATAGGTTGGATAATTAGACACTTGCCCAGTAGAAAGGCCCTGGGGCTGGATACAATACCAAATGTGGTGTTGAAAAATCTCCCACAAGCAGCGCTTAGGCTGCTAGTAGAAATTTTTAACTACACTCTCGATAAAGGTAGACTCCCACTGCTAGGGAAAGGGGCAAAGTTCGTCATGCTTCCGAAGGCCCTCCCCCCCCCCAAAAAAAAAAAAACAACTCGTTACCTGCCAACTACAGGCCAGTTAGCCTATTAAGCACAATAGGTAAGGTACTTGAGAAAATTATCCTCAAAAGAATGAACTCATACATCGTAAAACACAAACTACTAACTGCTGAACATTTGAGTCTTAGATCACAGCATTCTATTACACTTCAACTACTACGACTAACAGAACATATTACTAAAGGTTACAATACCAGTAAATCAACTGGCTCCAACTTCTTAGATATTTAGCGCACTTTCGATAAAGTTTGGCAAGCGGGCCTACTCCATAAACTAAAAACGTACAATTTCTCCGATTCAATGATTGTGCTAATCAAAGATTATATAAGCACACATCACTTCCGGGTGGTAGTGGAGGACTGCTCCTCCTCTCGAAGTTCCATTAGGGCAGGAGCCCAAAAGGAAGTTTAATAGGGCCGACGCTATTTATTCTATATATTAATGATATACCAGAATTTACGCGTACGGATAAATACATATATACTGATGATACACCCTTAGTAACGCAATCCACACAACCACGGATCATCCAACTGCGCTTGCTGAACGCTCTAAATGAGCTGGAGCCGTGGTTCACAAAGTGGAGAATCAAAGTAAACACCACTAAGTGCCAATCAGTCATCTTCACTAAACGCACACAGCACAGGCTCCCCAGGTATTCACAACCGCCTCTGGCATACAGAAGCGAGCAAATTGAATGGAAAGACCAAGCCACCTACTGAGGGGTTACCATGGACCAAGGTGTTACCTGGAAAGGCAAACGGCAAACGGCCAATTAAATAAACTCTACCCTATGATAAAAAGAACGGCTGATTACAACTAAATATGGGCCTTACGCTATACAAAACTCTGATAAGGTCAATCCTAAGATACGCGGCCCCCGTTTGGGGCTATGTCTCCAAAACGCATATTAATAAGCTACAAACTCTCCAAAACAGAATAGTTAGGGTAATAGCAAAGCTCCCACAAGTAGCTCCAGCTTATCTTATACACAACGAGCTTAAGCTACACTCCATTGAACAGCGCATTAAATCGTAAAGTGCCAATTTATACGACAAGAAAGACAAAAACCACAATCACCTCATTCGTAAACTAGGCAAAAAAAATTATTTGTTGTTTAACGACGCTGTCAATTGCCAGGATCACATCAGCGTCGCCGGTGTGCCGGAATTTCGTCCCGCAGGAGTTCTTTTACATGCCAGTAAATCTACTGACATGGGGCTGTCGTTTTTAAGCACACTTAAAAACCATCGGCCTGGGCCGGGTTTGAACCCGCGACCTTGGGATCAGTAAGCCACTAACCAACTGAGCCTCCCAGACCGACAAAGCGTATAGCCTCGAATTAGACACGCACAGAAGACCTCCAGCACTGTCCGATAGAACAATTGGCCTGAAGGAACCAGAGACAAACATCCAACAATACTTAGACGCGTTAGTGCAAAGATACACTCTACAATGTTCACACCCAAATCACACACCCATGGCATGTTCATTCCTTTCCTTCTGCCTGTGGCCCTTGAAATTTCTTGCTCATTGTAGTCAAGGCGGATTTCACACTGAGGGTGTGGTCTAAGAGCAGCTGCGCTCTGATTGGGCAGGAGGCTTAGGCGAAACCCGAATCTGACCAATAGCAATTACCACAGACATCCATTCTCATGGCATCTCCTGCCAAAAATTACCTGTAAATAGCTTAAGTTAGCTTTAACTAATGCCTTTGCTGCTTATTTCGCAACTGCATAAGCGCATTCACCGCTAGTAGTGACATCAGACCTCACGGGGCCTGTGTGAAACAACAAATCCTCCATCAGATTAATAACCACTGGCTTTGTTCCTAATTTCAGGAATGCATAAACGCATCAACTGCATGCACCAACCAATTTTTCTATCAGTTTAATAACAGCTGACTTTGTTCCTAATGTCAGGAAAGTATAAGCACATCAACTGCATGGAGTGTCGTCGACCTCACGGGGTCTGATTAAACCAGGTTTCGCAGAATACCGGTAAACACTATACTCTAACCTAATATCTCCTCACACAAATTCCCAAGGCGTGTCCAGGGCCTCGGCAATGTTCACGTCCTGGCGATCTTTCACCTGGCTTAGGCCTTTGTGGTCGGCCAACAGACCCATACCCCCAATCCACAGGTGTATTAGCGGTACTGTCGGATTTCCAATTCTTACTTCACCGGTAGAGCTTTTCTAGTGGAATAGTACCTTCGGGTGAGGCCCACAGTCCCCCCTTTGTGATATCCCAGGACTACGTAAAAGAATTTTTCCTCAACTTGAAAAAAAAAAAAAAAATCTGCTCCGTCTTTGTGCAAGACAGAAGGATCACTTGTCGTGGATTATACAGCGTTCAAGGGAAACAGCAAAGAATTCATCATAAAGCAAGTGGCCATCGTTGCATAGGGGATTGTTAAACCTATCACTTCGCAAGCCCATATCTTTGGTATAGTAAATTTGATACATTTAACTGAGAGAGTACAAATGGAATATATTTCATTGATGGTTACATTCCTTATAGCATGATAAAAACTGCACTGGAAGAGGCAGTGAAGGGGCCCATATCTATTTCGGCTTATGACGAGGATAAATACAAAGTTCTTTCTGAATTCTACAACAGAACTTTTATCAATCTAAAGAATGAATTTAGATGCTACAAGCCAGAAAACCTCTATCATCAGTTGCACTGTGGATTTCCTTATCGTAAGTTCTCAATCATTCACTGTATCGTATCTCAGTCGGTAGAGCAAATATGAGACTGTCGAAGCTGGGCCGTACCTCAGTCGGTAGAGCAAATATGAGGCTGTCGAAGCTGGGCCGTACCTCAGTCGGTAGAGCAAATATGAGGCTGTCGAAGCTGGGCCGTACCTCAGTCGGTAGAGCAAATATGAGGCTGTCGAAGCAGGGTCGTATCTCAGTCGGTACAGCAAATATGAGGCTGTCGAAGCTGGGCCGTATCTCAGTCGGTAGAGCCAATATGAGGCTGTCGAAGCTGGGCCGTACCTCAGTCGGTACAGCAAATATGAGGCTGTCGAAGCTGGGCCGTACCTCAGTCGGTAGAGCAAATATGAGGCTGTCGAAGCAGGGTCATATCTCAGTCGGTACAGCAAATATGAGGCTGTCGAAGCTGGGCCGTACCTCAGTCGGTAGAGCAAATATGAGGCTGTCGAAGCTGGGCCGTACCTCAGTCGGTAGAGCAAATATGAGGCTGTCGAAGCTGGGCCGTACCTCAGTCGGTAGAGCAAATATGAGGCTGTCGAAGCTGGGCCGTACCTCAGTCGGTAGAGCAAATATGAGGCTGTCGAAGCTGGGCCGTACCTCAGTCGGTAGAGCAAATATGAGGCTGTCGAAGCTGGGCCGTACCTCAGTCGGTAGAGCAAATATGAGGCTGTCGAAGCTGGGCCGTACCTCAGTCGGTAGAGCAAATATGAGGCTGTCGAAGCTGGGCCGTACCTCAGTCGGTAGAGCAAATATGAGGCTGTCGAAGCTGGGCCGTACCTCAGTCGGTAGAGCAAATATGAGGCTGTCGAAGCTGGGCCGTACCTCAGTCGGTAGAGCAAATATGAGGCTGTCGAAGCAGGGTCGTATCTCAGTCGGTAGAGCCAATATGAGGCTGTCGAAGCTGGGCCGTACCTCAGTCGGTAGAGCCAATATGACGCTGTCGAAGCTGGGCCGTACCTCAGTCGGCAGAGCAAATATGAGGCTGTCGAAGCTGGGCCGTACCTCAGTCGGTAGAGCAAATATGAGGCTGTCGAAGCTAGGCCGTACCTCAGTCGGTAGAGCAAATATGAGGCTGTCGAAGCTGGGCCGTACCTCAGTCGGTAGAGCAAATATGAGGCTGTCGAAGCTGGGCCGTACCTCAGTCGGTAGAGCAAATATGCGGCTGTCGAAGCAGGGTCGTATCTCAGTCGGTACAGCAAATATGAGGCTGTCGAAGCTGGGCCGTACCTCAGTCGGTAGAGCAAATATGAGGCTGTCGAAGCTGGGCCGTACCTCAGTCGGTAGAGCAAATATGAGGCTGTCGAAGCTGGGCCGTACCTCAGTCGGTAGAGCAAATATGAGGCTGTCGAAGCTGGGCCGTACCTCAGTCGGTAGAGCAAATATGAGGCTGTCGCAGCAGGGTCGTATCTCAGTCGGTACAGCAAATATGAGGCTGTCGAAGCTGGGCCGTACCTCAGTCGGTAGAGCAAATATGAGGCTGTCGAAGCTGGGCCGTATCTCAGTCGGTACAGCAAATATGAGGCTGTCGAGGCTGGGCCGTACCTCAGTCGGTAGAGCAAATATGAGGCTGTCGAAGCTGGGCCGTACCTCAGTCGGTAGAGCAAATATGAGGCTGTCGCAGCAGGGCCGTACCTCAGTCGGTAGAGCAAATATGAGGCTGTCGCAGCAGGGCCGTACCTCAGTCGGTAGAGCAAATATGAGGCTGTCGAAGCTGGGCCGTACCTCAGTCGGTAGAGCAAATATGACGCTGTCGCAGCAGGGCCGTACCTCAGTCGGTAGAGCAAATATGAGGCTGTCGAAGCTGGGCCGTACCTCCGTCGGTAGAGCAAATATGAGGCTGTCGAAGCTGGGCCGTACCTCAGTCGGTAGAGCAAATATGAGGCTGTCGCAGCAGGGCCGTACCTCAGTCGGTAGAGCAAATATGAAGCTGTCGAAGCTGGGCCGTACCTCAGTCGGTACAGCAAATATGAGGCTGTCGAAGCTGGGCCGTACCTCAGTCGGTAGAGCAAATATGAAGCTGTCGAAGCAGGGTCGTATCTCAGTCGGTACAGCAAATATGAGGCTGTCGAAGCTGGGCCGTACCTCAGTCGGTAGAGCAAATATGAGGCTGCCGAAGCTGGGCCGTACCTCAGTCGGTACAGCAAATATGAGGCTGTCGAAGCAGGGTCGTATCTCAGTCGGTACAGCAAATATGAGGCTGTCGAAGCTGGGCCGTACCTCAGTCGGTACAGCAAATATGAGGCTGCCGAAGCTGGGCCGTACCTCAGTCGGTACAGCAAATATGAAGCTGTCGAAGCAGGGTCGTATCTCAGTCGGTACAGCAAATATGAGGCTGTCGAAGCTGGGTCGTACCTCAGTCGGTAGAGCAAATATGAGGCTGCCGAAGCTGGGCCGTACCTCAGTCGGTACAGCAAATATGAGGCTGCCGAAGCTGGGCCGTACCTCAGTCGGTACAGCAAATATGAGGCTGCCGAAGCTGGGCCGTACCTCAGTCGGTACAGCAAATATGAAGCTGTCGAAGCAGGGTCGTATCTCAGTCGGTACAGCAAATATGAGGCTGCCGAAGCTGGGCCGTACCTCAGTCGGTACAGCAAATATGAGGCTGTCGCAGCAGGGCCGTACCTCAGTCGGTAGAGCAAATATGAGGCTGTCGAAGCTGGGTCGTACCTCAGTCGGTAGAGCAAATATGAGGCTGCCGAAGCTGGGCCGTACCTCAGTCGGTACAGCAAATATGAAGCTGTCGAAGCAGAGTCGTATCTCAGTCGGTACAGCAAATATGAGGCTGTCGAAGCTGGGCCGTACCTCAGTCGGTAGAGCAAATATGAGGCTGTCGAAGCTGGGCCGTACCTCAGTCGGTACAGCAAATATGAGGCTGTCGAAGCTGGGCCATAACTCAGTCGGTACAGCAAATATGAGGCTGTCGAAGCTGGGCCGTACCTCAGTCGGTACAGCAAATATGAGGCTGTCCAAGCTGGGCCGTACCTCAGTCGGTAGAGCAAATATGAGGCTGTCGAAGCTTGGTCGTTTCTCAGTCGGTAGAGCAAATATGAGGCTGTCGAAGCTTGGTCGTACCCCAGTCGGTACAGCAAATATGAAGCTGTCCAAGCTGGGTTGTATCTCAGTCAATTAAGCAAATATGAGGCTGTCGAAGCTTGGTCGTATCTCAGTGGCCAGAGCAAATGTGAGGCTGTCGAAGCTCTGTCGTATCGCAGTCAGAGCAAATATGAGGCTATTGATGTTGGGTCATATCTTAGTCGGTAGAACAAAAATGAGGCTGTCGAAGCTTGGTCGTATCTCAGTCGGTAGAGCAAATATGAGGCTGTCGTAGCTGGGTCGTATATCAGTCGGTAGAACACATATGAGGCTCTCTTAGCTGCATTGTATCTCAGTCGCTGGAGCAAATATGAGGCTGACAAAGCTTGGTCATACCTCAGTCAGAGCAAATATGACACTGTCGAAGATTGGCCGAATCTTAGACGGTAGAGCAAATATGAGGCTGTCGAAGCTGGGTCGTATATCAGTCGGTAGAATACATATGAGGCTCTCTTAGCTGCATTGTATCTCAGTCGCTGGAGCAAATATGAGGCTGTCGAATCTTTGTCGTATCTCAGTCTGTAGAGCAAATTTGAGGCTATCGAAGCTGGGTCGTATATCAGTCGGCAGAACACATATGAGGCTCTCTTAGCTGCATTGTATCTCAGTCGCTGGAGCAAATATGAGGCTGTCAAATCTTGGTCATACCTCAGTCAGAGCAAATATGACACTGTCGAAGATTGGCCGAATCTTAGACGATAGAGCAGATATGAGACTGTCGAAGCTTGGTCGTATCTCAGACGGTAGAGCAAATATGAGACTGTCGAAGATGGGTCGTATATCAGTCAGAGCAAATATGAGGCTGTCGAAGCTTAGTCGTATCTCAGTCAGAGCAAATATGAGGCTATCGAAGCTGAGGCATAACTCAGTTGGTAGAGCAAATATGAGGCTCTGAAACCGGGTTGTATCTCAGTCGGTAGAGCAAATATGAGGCTGTTGAAACTTGGTGGTATCTCAGTGGGTAAAGAAAATCTGAGGCTATGGAAGCTTGAGCCTATGTCAGTCAGAGCAAATATTACGCTATTGAAGCAGGGTCGTATCTCAGTAGGTAGACCAAATATGAGGCTGCCGAAGCATTGTCGTATCTCAGTCGATTAAGCAAATATGGGCCTCTAGAAGCTTGGTCGAATCTCAGGCGGTAGAGCCAATATGAGGCTGTCGAAGCTTAGTCGTATCTCTGTCGGTAGAGCCAATATGAGGCTGTCGAAGCTTAGTCGTATATCTGTCGGTAGAGCCAATATGAGGCTGTCGAAGCTTAGTCGTATCTCTGTCGGTAGAGCCAATATGAGGCTGTCGAAGCTTAGTCGTATCTCAGTCGGTAGAGCCAATATGAGACTGTCGAAGCTTAGTCGTATCTCAGTCGGTAGAGCCAATATGAGGCTGCCGAAGCTTGGTCGAATCTCAGTCGGTAGAGCCAATATGAGGCTGTCGAAGCTTAGTCGTATCTCAGTCGGTAGAGCCAATATGAGGCTGTCGAAGCTTAGTCGTATCTCAGTCGGTAGAGCCAATATGAGGCTGTCGAAGCTTAGTCGTATCTCAGTCGGTAGAGCCAATATGAGGCTGTCGAAGCTTAGTCGTATCTCAGGCGGTAGAGCCAATATGAGGCTGTCGAAGCTTAGTGGAATCTCAGTCGGTAGAGCCAATATGAGGCTGTCGAAGCTTGGTCGTATCTCAGTAGGTAGAGCCAATATGAGGCTGCCGAAGCTTGGTCGAATCTCAGTCGGTAGAGCCAATATGAGGCTGTCGAAGCTTGGTCGTATCTCAGTCGGTAGAGCCAATATGAGGCTGTCGAAGCTTAGTCGTATCTCAGGCGGTAGAGCCAATATGAGGCTGTCGAAGCTTAGTCGTATCTCTGTCGGTAGAGCCAATATGAGGCTGTCGAAGCTTAGTCGTATCTCAGTCGGTATAGCCAATATGAGGCTGCCAAAGCTTGGTCGAATCTCAGTCGGTAGAGCCAATATGAGGCTGCCGAAGCTTGGTCGAATCTCAGTCGGTAGAGCCAATATGAGCCTGTCGAAGCTTAGTCGTATCTCAGTCGGTAGAGCCAATATGAGGCTGCCGAAGCTTAGTCGTATCTCAGTCGGTAGAGCCAATATGAGGCTGCCGAAGCTTGGTCGAATCTCAGTCGGTAGAGCCAATATAGGCCTGTCGAACCTTAGTCGTATCTCAGTCGGTAGAGCCAATATGAGGCTGTCGAAACTTAGTCGTATCTCAGTAGGTAGAGCCAATATGAGGGTGTCGAAGCTTAGTCGTATCTCAGTCGGTAGAGCCAATATGAGGCTGTCGAAGCTTAGTCGTATCTCAGTCGGTAGAGCCAATATGAGGCTGCCGAAGCTTGGTCGAATCTCAGTCGGTAGAGCCAATATGAGCTTGTCGAAGCTTAGTCGTATCTCAGTCGGTAGAGCCAATATGAGGCTGTCGAAGCTTAGTCGTATCTCAGTCGGTAGAGCCAATATGAGCCTCTCGAAGCTTGGTCGAATCTCAGTCGGTAGAGCAAGTATGAGGCTGTCGAAACTGGGTCGTATCTCAGTCAGAGCAAATATGAGGCTATCGAAGCTCGTTCTTATCAGAGGCGGTAGAACAAAAATGACGCTCTCGAAGCTGGGTCGTATATCAGTCCGTAGAGCAAATATGAAACTGTCGAAGCATGGTCGTGTCACAGTCGGTAGAATAAATATGACGCTGCCGAAACCTGGTTGTATCTCAGCAGGTAGAGCAAATATAAGGCTGTCGAAACTTGGTTGGATCTCAGTTAGAACAAATATGAGGCTATCGAAGCTGGGTCATACCTCAGTCGGATGGATCAAATATGAGGCTGTTGAAACTTGGTCGTATCTCAGTCAGAGCAAATATGACACTGTCGAAGATTGGTCGAATCGTAGCCGGTAGTGCAAATATGTGACTGTCGAAGCTTGGCCGTATGTCGGTCAGAGTAAACATGAGGCTGTCAAAGCTTGGTGGTATCTCAGTGGGCAGAGCAAATATGAGAGTGTCGAAGCTTGGTTGCATCTCACTCGGTAGAGCAAATCTAAGGCTTTCGAAGGTTGGTCGTATCTCAGGTGGTAGAGCAAATATGAGGCTATCGAAGCTGGGTCGTATCTCAGTCAGAGAAAATATGAGGCTATCGAAGCTGAGGCATATCTCAGTTGGTAGAGCAAATATGAGGCTCTGAAACCGGGTTGTATCTCAGTCGGTAGAGCGAATATGAGGCTGTTGAAACTTGGTGGTATCTCAGTGGGTAAAGAAAATCTGAGGCTATGGAAGCTTGAGCCTATGTCAGTCAGAGCAAATATTACGCTATTGAAGCAGGGTCGTATCTCAGTAGGTAGACCAAATATGAGGCTGCCGAAGCATTGTCGTATCTCAGTCAATTAAGCAAATATGAGCCTCAGGAAGCTTGGTCGAATCTCAGGCGGTAGAGCCAATATGAGGCTGTCGAAGCTTAGTCGTATCTCTGTCGGTAGAGCCAATATGAGGCTGTCGAAGCTTAGTCGTATCTCAGTCGGTAGAGCCAATATGAGACTGTCGAAGCTTAGTCGTATCTCTGTCGGTAGAGCCAATATGAGGCTGTCGAAGCTTAGTCGTATCTCAGTCGGTAGAGCCAATATGAGGCTGTCGAAGCTTAGTCGTATCTCAGGCGGTAGAGCCAATATGAGGCTGTCGAAGCTTAGTCGTATCTCAGGCGGTAGAGCCAATATGAGGCTGTCGAAGCTTAGTCATATCTCAGGCGGTAGAGCCAATATGAGACTGTCGAAGCTTAGTCGTATCTCAGTCGGTAGAGCCAATATGAGGCTGCCGAATATTGGTCGAATCTCAGTCGGTAGAGCCAATATGAGGCTGCCGAAGCACTGTCGTATCTCAGTCGATTAAGCAAATATGAGCCTCTCGAAGCTTGGTCGAATCTCAGTCGGTAGAGCCAATATGAGGCTGCCGAATCTTGGTCGAATCTCAGTCGGTAGAGCCGATATGAGCCTGTCGAAGCTTAGTCGTATCTCTGTCGGTAGAGCGAATATGAGGCTGTCGAAGCTTAGTCGTATCTCAGTCGGTAGAGCCAATATGAGGCTGTGGAAGCTTGGTTGTATGTCAGTCGATAGAGCCAATATGAGGCTGTCGGAGCTTGGTCGAATTTCAGTCGGTAGAGCCAATATGAGGCTGTCGAAGCTGGGTCATACCTCAGTCGGATGGATCAAATATGAGGCTGTTGAAACTTGGTCGTATCTCAGTCAGAGCAAATATGACACTGTCGAAGATTGGTCGAATCATAGCCGGTAGTGCAAATATGTGACTGTCGAAACTTGGCCGTATGTCGGTCAGAGTAAACATGAGGCTGTCAAAGCTTGGTCGTATCTCAGTGGGCAGAGCAAATATGAGAGTGTCAAAGCTTGGTTGCATCTCACTCGGTAGAGCAAATCAAAGGCTTTCGAAGGTTGGTCGTATCTCAGGTGGTAGAGCAAATATGAGGCTATCGAAGCTGGGTCGTATCTCAGTCGCTGGAGCATACATGAGGCTGCTGAAACTTGGCCGTATCTCAGTCTGTAGATTGAATATGAGGCTGTCGTAGCTGAGTTGTATCTTTGTCGCTAGAGCAAACATTAGGCTGTCGAAGCTTTCTCGTATCTCAGGCAGTAGGTCAAATTTGAGGCTGTCGAAGCTGGTGTCATATCTCAGTCGGTAGAGCAATTATGAGGCTTTCGAAACTTGGTGGTATTTCAGTCGGTAGTGCAAAAGTGAGGCAGTCGAAGCTGGGTCGGCGGCGCCGTGGCCGAGCGGTTAGCGCGCTCGCCTACCACCTAGGCGGCCCGGGTTGGATCCCAGGGACCTGCATGTGGTATTCGTGGTGGACGAAGCGGCGTCAGGGCGGGTTTTCTCCGGGTGCTCCGGTTTCCCCCGCCATGTCATTCCACCGGTGCTCCATCTTCATGTATCATCAGTGTCACCGCCTGCGGTGCCGTAGTAGTAAAAGCGGGCGTTAAACACTACAACAGAAGCTGGGTCGTATATCAGTTCGTAGAGCCAATATGGGGCTGTCAAAGTTTGGTCGTACCTCAGTCTGAGAAACATCACACTGTCGAAGATTGGCCGAATCTTAGCCGGCAGAGCAAATATAATGAGACTGTCGAAGCTTGGTCTTATCTTAGTCAGAGCAAATATGAGGCTGTCAAAGCTTGGTCGTATCTCAGTCGGTAGAGCAAATTTGAGGCTGTCGAAGCTTGATCGTATCTCAGTCGGTAGAGCCAATATGAGGCTGTCGAAGCTTGGTCATATCTCAGTCGGTAGAGAAAATATGAGGCTGTCGAAGCTGTGTCGTATCTCTGTCGGTAGAGCCAATATGAGGCTTTCGAAGCTTGATCGTATCTCAGTCGGTAGAGCCAATATGAGGCTGCCAAGCTTGGTCGTATCTCAGTCGGTAGAGCAAATTTGAGGCTGTCGAAGCTTGATCGTATCTCAGTCGGTAGAGCCAATATGAGGCTGTCGAAGCTTGGTCATATCTCAGTCGGTAGAGAAAATATGAGGCTGTCGAAGCTGGGTCGTATCTCAGGCGGTAGAGCCAATATGAGGCTGTCGAAGCTTAGTCGTATCTCAGGCGGTAGAGCCAATATGAGGCTGTCGAAGCTTAGTCGTATCTCAGGCGGTAGAGCCAATATGAGGCTGTCGAAGCTTAGTCGTATCTCAGGCGGTAGAGCCAATATGAGGCTGTCGAAGCTTGATCGTATCTCTGTCGGTAGAGCCAATATGAGGCTGTCGAAGCTTAGTCGTATGTCAGTCGGTAAAGCCAATATGAGGCTGTCGAAGCTTGGTTGTGTTTCAATCGGTAGAGCCAATATGAGGCTGTCGAAGCTTAGTCGTATCTCAGGCGGTAGAGCCAATATGAGGCTGTCGAAGCTTAGTCGTATCTCAGGCGGTAGAGCCAATATGAGACTGTCGAAGCTTAGTCGTATCTCAGTCGGTAGAGCCAATATGAGGCTGCCGAATCTTGGTCGAATCTCAGTCGGTAGAGCCAATATGAGGCTGCCGAAGCACTGTCGTATCTCAGTCGATTAAGCAAATATGAGGCCCTCGAAGCTTAGTCGAATCTCAGTCGGTAGAGCCAATATGAGGCTGCCGAAGCACTGTCGTATCTCAGTCAATTAAGCAAATATGAGCCTCTCGAAGCTTGGTCGAATCTCAGTCGGTAGAGCCAATATGAGGCTGCCGAAGCACTGTCGTATCTCAGTCGATTAAGCAAATATGAGCCTCTCGAAGCTTGGTCGAATCTCAGTCGGTAGAGCCAATATGAGCCTGTCGACGCTTAGTCGTATCTCTGTCGGTAGAGCGAATATGAGGCTGTCGAAGCTTAGTCGTATCTCAGTCGGTAGAGCCAATATGAGGCTGTGGAAGCTTGGTTGTATGTCAGTCGATAGAGCCAATATGAGGCTGTCGGTGCTTGGTCGAATTTCAGTCGGTAGAGCCAATATGAGGCTGTCGAAGCTTAGTCGTATCTCAGTCGGTAGAGCCAATATGAGGCTGTTGAAGCTTGGTCGAATTTCAGTCGGTAGAGCAAATATGAGGCTGTCGAAGCATTGTCGTATCTCAGTCGGTAGAGCCAATATGAGGTTGTCGAAGCTTAGTCGTATCTCTGTCGATTAAGCAAATATGAGCCTCTCGAAGCTTGGTCGAATCTCAGTCGGTAGAGCCAATATGAGGCTGCCGAAGCACTGTCGTATCTCAGTCGATTAAGCAAATATGAGCCTCTCGAAGCTTGGTCGAATCTCAGACGGTAGAGCAAGTATGAGGCTGTCGAAACTGGGTCGTATCTCAGTCAGAGCAAATATGAGGCTATCGAAGCTCGTTCTTATCAGAGGCGGTAGAACAAAAATGACGCTGTCGAAGCTGGGTCGTATATCAGTCCGTAGAGCAAATATGAAACTTTCGAAGCTGGGTCGTGTCACAGTCGGTAGAGTAAATATGACGCTGCCGAAACCTGGTTGTATCTCAGCAGGTAGAGCAAATATAAGGCTGTCGAAACTTGGTTGGATCTCAGTTAGAAGAAATATGAGGCTATCGAAGCTGGGTCATACCTCAGTCGGATGGATCAAATATGAGGCTGTTGAAACTTGGTCGTATCTCAGTCAGAGCAAATATGACACTGTCGAAGATTGGTCGAATCATAGCCGGTAGTGCAAATATGTGACTGTCGAAACTTGGCCGTATGTCGGTCAGAGTAAACATGAGGCTGTCAAAGCTTGGTCGTATCTCAGTGGGCAGAGCAAATATGAGAGTGTCAAAGCTTGGTTGCATCTCACTCGGTAGAGCAAATCTAAGGCTTTCGAAGGTTGGCCGTATCTCAAGTGGTAGAGCAAATATGAGGCTATCGAAGCTGGGTCGTATATCAGTTCGTAGAGCCAATATGGGGCTGTCAAAGTTTGGTCGTACCTCAGTCTGAGAAACATCACACTGTCGAAGATTGGCCGAATCTTAGCCGGCAGAGCAAATATAATGAGACTGTCGAAGCTTGGTCTTATCTTAGTCAGAGCAAATATGAGGCTGTCAAAGCTTGGTCGTATCTCAGTCGGTAGAGCAAATTTGAGGCTGTCGAAGCTTGATCGTATCTCAGTCGGTAGAGCCAATATGAGGCTGTCGAAGCTTGGTCGAATTTCAGTCGGTAGAGCAAATATGAGGCTGTCGAAGCATTGTCGTACCTCAGTCGGTAGAGCCAATATGAGGCTGTCGAAGCTTAGTCGTATCTCTGTCGATTAAGCAAATATAAGCCTCTCGAAGCTTGGTCGAATCTCAGTCGGTAGAGCCAATATGAGGCTGCCGAAGCACTGTCGTATCTCAGTCGATTAAGCAAATATGAGCCTCTCGAAGCTTGGTCGAATCTCAGACGGTAGAGCAAGTATGAGGCTGTCGAAACTGGGTCGTATCTCAGTCAGAGCAAATATGAGGCTATCGAAGCTCGTTCTTATCAGAGGCGGTAGAACAAAAATGACGCTGTCGAAGCTGGGTCGTATATCAGTCCGTAGAGCAAATATGAAACTTTCGAAGCTGGGTCGTGTCACAGTCGGTAGAGTAAATATGACGCTGCCGAAACCTGGTTGTATCTCAGCAGGTAGAGCAAATATAAGGCTGTCGAAACTTGGTTGGATCTCAGTTAGAAGAAATATGAGGCTATCGAAGCTGGGTCATACCTCAGTCGGATGGATCAAATATGAGGCTGTTGAAACTTGGTCGTATCTCAGTCAGAGCAAATATGACACTGTCGAAGATTGGTCGAATCATAGCCGGTAGTGCAAATATGTGACTGTCGAAACTTGGCCGTATGTCGGTCAGAGTAAACATGAGGCTGTCAAAGCTTGGTCGTATCTCAGTGGGCAGAGCAAATATGAGAGTGTCAAAGCTTGGTTGCATCTCACTCGGTAGAGCAAATCTAAGGCTTTCGAAGGTTGGTCGTATCTCAAGTGGTAGAGCAAATATGAGGCTATCGAAGCTGGGTCGTATATCAGTTCGTAGAGCCAATATGGGGCTGTCAAAGTTTGGTCGTACCTCAGTCTGAGAAACATCACACTGTCGAAGATTGGCCGAATCTTAGCCGGCAGAGCAAATATAATGAGACTGTCGAAGCTTGGTCTTATCTTAGTCAGAGCAAATATGAGGCTGTCAAAGCTTGGTCGTATCTCAGTCGGTAGAGCAAATTTGAGGCTGTCGAAGCTTGATCGTATCTCAGTCGGTAGAGCCAATATGAGGCTGTCGAAGCTTGGTCATATCTCAGTCGGTAGAGAAAATATGAGGCTGTCGAAGCTGTGTCGTATCTCTGTCGGTAGAGCCAATATGAGGCTGTCGAAGCTTGATCGTATCTCAGTCGGTAGAGCCAATATGAGGCTGTCGAAGCTTAGTCGTATCTCAGGCGGTAGAGCCAATATGAGGCTGTCGAAGCTTAGTCGTATCTCTGTCGGTAGAGCCAATATGAGGCTGTCGAAGCTTAGTCGTATCTCAGTCGGTAGAGCCAATATGAGGCTGCCAAAGCTTGGTCGAATCTCAGTCGGTAGAGCCAATATGAGGCTGCCGAAGCTTGGTCGAATCTCAGTCGGTAGAGCCAATATGAGCCTGTCGAAGCTTAGTCGTATCTCAGGCGGTAGAGCCAATATGAGGCTGTCGAAGCTTGATCGTATCTCTGTCGGTAGAGCCAATATGAGGCTGTCGAAGCTTAGTCGTATCTCAGGCGGTAGAGCCAATATGAGGCTGTCGAAGCTGTGTCGTATCTCTGTCGGTAGAGCCAATATGAGGCTGTCGAAGCTTGATCGTATCTCAGTCGGTAGAGCCAATATGAGGCTGTCAAAGCTTGGGCGTATCTCAGGCGGTAGAGCCAATATGAGGCTGTCGAAGCTTAGTCGTGTCTCAGGCGGTAGAGCCAATATGAGGCTGTCGAAGCTTAGTCGTATCTCAGGCGGTAGAGCCAATATGAGGCTGTCGAAGCTTGATCGTATCTCTGTCGGTAGAGCCAATATGAGGCTGTCGAAGCTTAGTCGTATCTCAGGCGGTAGAGCCAATATGAGGCTGTCGAAGCTATGTCGTATCTCTGTCGGTAGAGCCAATATGAGGCTGTCGAAGCTTGATCGTATCTCAGTCGGTAGAGCCAATATGAGGCTGTCAAAGCTTGGGCGTATCTCAGTCGGTAGAGCAAATTTGAGGCTGTCGAAGCTTGATCGTATCTCAGTCGGTAGAGCCAATATGAGGCTGTCGAAGCTTGGTCATATCTCAGTCGGTAGAGAAAATATGAGGCTGTCGAAGCTGGGTCGTATCTCAGGCGGTAGAGCCAATATGAGGCTGTCGAAGCTTAGTCGTATCTCTGTCGGTAGAGCCAATATGAGGCTGTCGAAGCTGTGTCGTATCTCTGTCGGTAGAGCCAATATGAGGCTGTCGAAGCTTGGTCGTATGTCAGTCGGTAAAGCCAATATGAGTCTGTCGAAGCTGTGTCGTATCTCTGTCGGTAGAGCCATTATGAGGCTGTCGAAGCTTAGTCGTATCTCTGTCGGTAGAGCCAATATGAGGCTGTCGAAGCTGTGTCGTATCTCTGTCGGTAGAGCCAATATGAGGCTGTCGAAGCTTGGTTGTATGTCAGTCGGTAAAGCCAATATGAGGCTGTCGAAGCTTGGTTGTGTTTCAATCGGTAGAGCCAATATGACAGTGTCGAAAATTGGTCGTATCTTAGGGATAGAGCAAATATGATGTCCAATTTTGGTCGTATGTCAGTTGGTAGAGCCAATATGAGGCTGTCGAAGCTTGGTTGTGTTTCAATCGGTAGAGCCAATATGACAGTGTCGAAAATTGGTCGTATCTCAGTGGATAGAGCAAATATGATGTCCAATTTTTGTCGTATGTCAGTTGGTAGAGCAAATATGTGGCTGTCGAAGCTTGGTCATATCTCAGTGGATAGAGCAATAGAGCAAATATAAGGCTGTGGATGCTTGGTCATATATCAGTCGGTAGAGCAAATAGGAGGCTATCGATGCTTGGTCATATATCAGTCGGTAGTGCAAGTATGAGGCTGTTGAAGCGTGGTCGTATCTGAGTGGATAGACTAAATATGAGGCTGTCGAAGCTTGGTCGTATGTCATTCGGTAGAGCAAATATGAGGCTGTCGAAACTTGGTCGTAAGTCAGTTGGTAGAGCAAATATGCTTGGTCATATCTCAGTGGATAGAGCAAGTATGAGGGTGTCGAAGCTGGGTCGGATCTGTGTCGTTAGAGCAAATATGAGGTTGCCGAAACTGGTTCGTGTCTCAGTTGTTAGAGCAAATATGAGGCTGTTGAAGCTGTGTCGTATGTATGTTGAAAGAGCAAATATGAGGCTGTCGAACTTAGGTGGTATCTCAGTGGATAGAGCAAATATGAGGCTATCGAAGCTTGGTTGTGTCTCAGTAGATAGAGCAAATGTGAGGCTGTCGAAAGTTGATTGTGTCTCAGTGGATAGAGCAAATATGAGGCTGTCGAAACTTGGTTGTGTCTCAGTGGATAGAGAAAATATGAGGCTATCGAAGCTTGGTTGTGTCTCAGTGGATAGAGCAAATATGAGGCTGTGGAAGCTTGGTCGTACCTCAGTGGATAGATCAAGTATGAGACTGTCGAATCTTGGACATATCTCAGTGGATAGAGCAAATATGATGTCCAATTTTGGTCGTATGTCAGTTGGTAGAGCCAATATGAGGCTGTCGAAGCTTGGTTGTGTTTCAATCGGTAGAGCCAATATGACAGTGTCGAAAATTGGTCGTATCTCAGTGGATAGAGCAAATATGATGTCCGATTTTGGTCGTATGTCAGTTGGTAGAGCAAATATGTGGCTGTCGAAGCTTGGTCATATCTCAGTGGATAGAGCAATAGAACAAATATAAGGCTATGGATGCTTGGTCATATATCAGTCGGTAGAGCAAATAGGAGGCTATCGATGCTTGGTCATATATCAGTCGGTAGTGCAAGTATGAGGCTGTTGAAGCGTGGTCGTATCTGAGTGGATAGACTAAATATGAGGCTGTCGAAGCTTGGTCGTATGTCATTCGGTAGAGCAAATATGAGGCTGTCGAAACTTGGTCGTAAGTCAGTTGGTAGAGCAAATATAATTGGTCATATCTCAGTAGATAGAGCAAGTATGAGGGTGTCGAAGCTGGGTCGGATCTGTGTCGTTAGAGCAAATATGAGGTTGCCGAAACTGGTTCGTGTCTCAGTTGTTAGAGCAAATATGAGGCTGTTGAAGCTGTGTCGTATGTATGTTGAAAGAGCAAATATGAGGCTGTCGAACTTAGGTGGTATCTCAGTGGATAGAGCAAATATGAGGCTATCGAAGCTTGGTTGTGTCTCAGTAGATAGAGCAAATGTGAGGCTGTCGAAGGTTGATTGTGTCTCAGTGGATAGAGCAAATATGAGGCTGTCGAAACTTGGTTGTGTCTCAGTGGATAGAGCAAATATGAGGCTATCGAAGCTTGGTTGTGTCTCAGTGGATAGAGCAAATATGAGGCTGTGGAAGCTTGGTCGTACCTCAGTGGATAGATCAAGTATGAGACTGTCGAATCTTGGACATATCTCAGTGGATCGAGCAAATATGAGGCTGTCGAAGCTTGGTCGTATGTCAGTAGGTAGAACAAATATGGGGCTGACGAAGCTTGGTCGTATGTCAGTAGGTAGAACAAATATGAGGCTGTCGAAGCTTGGTCGTATGTCAGTAGGTAGAACAAATATGAGGCTGTCGAAGCTTGGTCGTATGTCAGTAGGTAGAACAAATATGGGGCTGACGAAGCTGTGTCGTATCTGTGTCAATAGAGCAAATATGAGACTGTCGAAGCTGAGTTTTTTTTTATCAGGGTGTATGACTGTAGAGGAAGTAATTGACTCATACTTTTTCCTTTATTTTGCTCACATTACCTCGATTTAGCTGCAGTTATGGCTTAAAGGTTCTTTGTTATTCTCAGGGCGATGGTCTCTGAAATGCAACCGTTTGCTTTTAAATAACACTTTAAGTGGCATTAACAATTTAAATTATTCTAATTTGTAATATTTTAGGTTTGAAAACAACAGGAGCTTATATATCACTGCTCGATATTTTCGCTTTCTCGCATATTTTAGCCAGTTATATCCTCTTACTTCACTAATTCAAAATATCAAAATGTTCGTCTCCTCGAAAATATTCATTCTTATTTTTCCAGTAACCATGGGAAGCAAGTGAAGCACGATCTCTTGTTGTCTTAGCCTGAATACAAGATGCTAGCAAACTAGCTTGTCAGCTTCATTCGGAAAAAGATTAAAACTAACGGAGTTGAAGAGTGGAAAAACAAAATTCTGAATACCACCGATTCGAACGCTTCTTTGTGAAAATTACCAAAGGCATACAACGTTTCCACGAGCGTCAACTCCGCAACTGATACGCTGCACACTCAACACGACTACACTCTCCTTGGAGGGGAAAGCCAAGGCCTCCAAGATAGAATCACCGAAAAGCCAGCGACCAACCCTGACCTAGAACGAGAGGTACAGATATGGGTACAGACTTAGTGGCGCAGAAGCTAGAGCACCAACTACCTCTTGTAACGCCGCAGGAAGTGTACAAGCTCTTTAGTAAATTGCATAGTGAGAAAGCTGTAGGACAAGGAGCAATCTTGTCGTCCTTCTTGTACATACTTTTTACGAATTATTTCCCAGTTAACGCCAGATGCAAAGTCGCCATGAATGCTGACGACCCTGCAACATACAACCACCACAAAAGTCCTCGTTTCGTTGCACAAATGCAACGATATGTTAGCCACTTCCTCTTATTGCGCCATGATTGGAATATTAAAATTAATCCTATCAAATAAGAGCTGATTCGTTTTTCAAAGCGGCACCACACTTTGTCAATGAACCTAATGGTCGGTGGTCAAATATTGCACTGTCGCCGGCAAATTGCATACCTAGGTGTCACCATGGACTGCAGAATGTGCTGGTCTACCCACATAAAAAATACCGCCAACAAA